>JAECUM010008288.1:0-108331 GCA_016617855.1 Megalonaias nervosa | reverse complement strand
GAGGGCAGCGTATATCTATTTTCTGATTTTCGAAATTGTAATGATTCAAAATCACTCATTATTTTTTCAGGATCAAGCTCATCAGATATTTTTATACCGCTGTGTTATAATTGCTTAATAGCAGCAATAATAGCATTAATATTTTCATGATTCATTATCTAATAAATATTTGTTTAAATAAAAATATATTTCTTAATAAAAATAAAAATATATTTCTTAATAAAAATAAAAATATATTTTTTAATAAAAATAAAAATCATTTAGAGAATCTGACTGAATTCGCAATTTTGTTAGGTAACTTACCCATCAAATTTAGAAAATCTGATCAAAGTCACAATTTTGTTAGGTAACTTTCCCATCAAATTTAGAAAACCTGATCAAAGTCACAATTCTGTTAGGTAACTTACCCATCAAATTTAGAAAATCTGACTGAATTTCATTAAAAAAAATAGAATTTTATTATAATAAAATATTTCTGAATCAGAATTAATATAATAATAAAAGTAAAATAATTTCTAAATCAGATAAATATAAAAATATATTTCTGAATCAGATAAATATAAAAATGTATTCTGAATCAGATAAATATAAAAATATATTTCTGAATCAGATAAATATAAAAATATATTTCTGAATCAGATAAAAATAAAAATATATTTCTGAATTAATAAAGATATATTTCTGAAATATATTTCTCAATAAAAATAAACATAAACAACAGCTATAATGTTCGGTCTACCATTCCACGGGGTCCCAGTAAAGCCTTTACAGTAAGGTCCTAAGAGTCCTTGTTAAGGCCTTTTATTATGGCCCACAGGCACTCTTCATGGTTAAGGTCTTTCTTGTGACCCACAGGCACCTTACGAGACTTCTTCGTCTGGTTACATTCTTTCTGAATGTCTTTGTTTGGTGTACCTTCAGTGAGGTCACAAGGTCACGAGCTCACACCATCCTGTTGTTTATTTTTGGGGAAGTTCCGTACACCCTCTCCCCCCCCCAATCAAACCCGGGCGAGTGCAAAATACACTCACCACGTTGTTTGACGTGGTGAGGGGAGGTACACTGGGGAAATTCCCCAATTATTAAGAAAAATTTGCATCCCAGGGCCAAACCACCGACAGTGTCAGTCATGGGACTCGAACCACGGGCCTCTGGTCAGAAGCGCTAACCATTACACTATTAGCTTTAGTTATAAATATACGTTTCAAAAATGGTTATATAGTTACCTAGCAGGAAATTCCCCTTGACTGAGTCAAGGGTGATTAATATATGCTCATAGATTCTGTGATAAACGGATTCTGAATAAAATATAAAATAAATCGCGAAATCTGCAATCTTACACATTTCTGAATTTGGTTAAAATACTGTATTATCAACCCTTGATTTCATCAAGGCAGAACTCTCTAGCAATGATGCATGGATCGATATTATTCCAGTTCTTTCCGCATGCTACAGTCAAGAAAGAAAAAAAAATCGATAATGACTATATCACACACACAGCTTACGTAAAATCTACTGTAGCGTGGTTCGTTGTGATTTTATCACGGAATTCAATATCATCTTGATAACGTCCAAGAATGAAATCCTTGACAACGTCAAGGGGATTGAGATATTTGTGCTTGATCATATAAAATACGCAATATTCCTCAGACTTCAATGTTTGAGGGATTGGACGTATAACTGAATAAATGTGTGCATGTATACGCAATAACAGAAGGGAGACATCTGCTTGATTATTCTATCATCGATGACGGAGTTATCTCCCTTCATTGTATATACCGGAACGTAATTTTTTGCTTAAATTTTTTCGAAAATGCAGACTTGGTTATATTATCTGCAACACGTTTTACTGAAGGCATGCAAATACCAAAATATTTACCAGCCGCATTCATTGATTTGAAAATTCTTTTTTCACCAGTCTCTGTATTCGTGGATATAACCGACTTAGGAGTATTGCAACTAATGCCAGATCTTCCAAATTTACAATTCTGACTCTGTGTAACAACCCGCAGGTTACATAAATTATTATCTTTCGGGTCTGAATTGATATGATCGATCACAAGTCCATCTTCGATGACCCCATGAAAACACTCGTACAGAAATCTATGTGCGTAATATTTTTTCCCCGCAGCAAACATGATATACCCAGTATTAGTAACAAAACCAACTGATTTTTTTTAATCAGCAGTTTCTGATGACACCATCTCGAGATGCTTCATAATTTTTAATGATGGGATGTTTTACAAATTCATTTTGCTCCATTTGTATACTAATACTATTTGTCTAAATGATTATTTTGAATATCTGGCGAGATAGTCTTCAGCGGTTTTTATGGGAGATTCACCTGACGATTTTTTATCATAATATCGTTTCAACTCTCTGTATCTTTTACCACCGCATTGCACACATAACCGTGTTTCTCCTCTGACCCCAACACTACGTCGTAAGCACGGTTTCGGTCCTAGACTCCCTTTGCGAAAACTTTTCCTCATTGACTTCATTTACGCATGATTTATTACAAGGAAGAGAAAATCCTATCATTAACCACTTGCATTTGTTATTTGCTTGTATCATTATATGTATATAATTAAAATCTAATTAAACATATATTTGTCTTAATTATAGCATGGATGAATTTAAGATATTATCCGCAATTGAACCTTCCAGAGCAAGATTCGATCTTGACAAACTACCAAAATCTAAATTTAATTTTTTGATGCAAGATCTAGCTTTGATAAATAGCGATATAACCGATCGTATCTGTGAAGCGAAGGAAGAATTTCGCAACGATGGTGCGGCTCATACTTGGTCAACATTCAGGATCATGGATACCATTGATGTTAGAATGCATGACGAACGAGGTAGAAATATTATCAACTATCTCGACAATCAGCGATATATTATTCTGGTAAAATTTATTGTGCAGACAGATGACGACACTTGGATTATCCGTGATAAACGTGACTCTGTACGACTTCATACTGGAAATAATACTGTTACATTAAATAAAAAATCCAAACCAGGAACATTGACTGGTATTGATAAACCGCTTTATGAACGAGCCTATCCTGTAACTGCAGTTGTTTATGCGATATATCCGCTAAATGATAAACCTAGCGTTAATAATCTCAAACCAATGAAATTTTCCTCATTGACTTCGTCAAGGGGACTAAATTGCGTAGCTGAGCGAGTTATAGAACATTTCTCAACAGCAATACGCGGAAACGGTTTAACAGATCTAAGACGTAAAAAAATAAATGCGTGGGCAGAAACAGTTAAAGATACCGGAGCATCTATCGGCGACGTTGCTAAACTAGAAAAGAAATTAAAATTTCCAATAGCAGTAAAAACACTAACCGGAGAGATTTTGTACAAACCGAAATGTACAAAATATGGAACCCCTATAACAATCATTGATCATAACGCACATGCATGGACTGTGGCAGTAACAATATTTCCGAGGGATAGAACAGTTAAATTTTACAGCGATTATGTATTCGACGCTATCAGAAATATTAGTAAGAGTGACCCTGTATCAGTGTGGTTATTTCAAAGTTCAGATTCGTATTACGATCAGTTTGTAAGGCCTAACGGAGAAATTTATCTTGAAGAATCTCTCCACGAAAAAATGAAACATCTTGCACTGAAATATAATTCTGATAATGTCGAAGTTGAACAATTACTGAATAATTGTTTTACAGTTTCATCAGTTGCGGCTCACTTTGCTCAAGAGAAAAATTCATGGAAACCGACACGATTAGAATTTGTTGAAGACATCCAGCACAGTTGTGTCGAATACGGACACGGCGGATTATGGAATACCAAATATGATTATAGTCATATTATATCGGTTGATATGGTAGCGTGTTATCCTGGAAGTTTTCTTGGATACGGAGAATGTTCTGAATACTTTAAGAGATTCGGACACCCCACACACGAGATGACCAGAGTTGCGATAAACGGACTCTTACCAAATTTTGACTTAACCGGATTTGCTTGTATAGAGTCATTCGAGTTTGCGGAAAATCTGCATCCGATTATTTATGTTTGGTTTGGAAGACATTTCTCAGAAAAATATTGGGCTCCAATAGTACTATTACGATATATGCTTGATACTGGAATTTTAGTGTCGTTGAACGAAAACGAAGCCATTATATCGTATCGTCCGCAGAAACAAGTTTGGTTACCACAGCAAAAGAAATATTCCCCGGATGAAAATCCTGATATGATTGATCATGAAAATAAAATTGCAAAAGATCTTGGTAGGAAAATAATTGGTAAGTTTACTCAAGGAGGATCATATGACCATAAACGAATGTGTACAAAATTAATTATGGATGATGCTGAACTCGATTTTATAACTGCTGATACAACGGAAAAAAACACATTTATGAGTCGGAGTAATGCTTATTTATCAGACGGGTCTAAATTAGGTACAGTCGTGAGCTATATTGATGGTGAGTCACCGCAGTTTACTCATTTAAGATCTTCTATGCTCGCTTACGTTTCCATAAATTTTTTATCGATGATAAACAGATTTCCTCGTTACGCGGTTAGAGTTGCCACGGATTCATTTTATATAAATAAAAAATACTTAGATTTACTAAAACCGCTACTCGGTAATGGTGAATGGGAATCATGAAGAATAAAACAAGAAAATACACTTGACTATTCCGAATCTGCAGACTTTGAAATCAGGGAAATATATTACAGCAATGACAATCAAATATTGAAATTATCAGCGCCATCTGTGTTTGATCCTGTGGCCAGACCTAAAACCGTTTATCTCAATGGGCCTGGAGGTTCTGGAAAAACAACACGTGTCATTGAATTATTTCGCCGTAACGATGTTACGGGTTTGAAGAACTCCGTTGATATGATTGTGCTGACACCTACACATAGACTAGCCAGAGAAATAAATGAACGAGGAGTAAAATCTCAAACTTATCATAGTTTCTTCAGATGGTGCGGGGATACGTGTACACCTGAGCGAATGGGTGAGAAATATATACCCCGGATTATCATCTGGGATGAAATTTGTACGGTATCGTTAGAAACATTAAAAATATTTCTCGATTGGTTACTGACAGCGAAAACTGCTGTGATAATGTGCGGCGATCATGGTCAGCCGCAACCTTTTGTTGGGCAGTCTCCGCACGAGTGGTTAAAAACTTTTGTGGATTATTATGAGGAGATAGCCGATGATCATAGAGCTATCGATGAACCCCTGAAAGAATTTTAAAGATTAATCAGACTACAGCCAGACAGAATACAATGTGAGATAATGCGTGAAGTAATTCCAGAAATTCCTATAAATGATTTTTGGAATTTGTGGAGACCAAATGATTTAATAGTTGCAAGTAGAAAGATAGTTCGTGATGAATTACAAGAAAAATTATTTTTGTTACATAAAGAATTTTTTTTAAATCTACCTGTACCATTGTGTTATCGCCCAGCGGATACTCGACGACAGAATGTTGATGTTGAGATTCCAGGAACAAATGAAAAACAAAATCTTGTGTTAAATGATATTGTTTTGGTTGATGTTGATGTTGTTGAGAGCGCGTTGATCATGGATAAAACTCCATGGAAATTAGGATATGCTATAACGATTCATTCGTCACAAGGGCTAACTATTACTGATACAAATATCTGGATTGTCGATGATATGATCGAATGGTCAAATTTAGTTTATCTCGCAGTGTCTCGAGTCAGAAGAATATCTCAACTACACAGGGTTATTATAAATTTTACAGAAAATAATAATCAAACTGCTAGTGACGACACCGAAGGTATTGGCGTAATAAGAAAAAAAAAACTATTTGGTTATAAGCAATGTGACAAAAAAAATAATCGCGACTTTGATATTGATACTGAATTAATTATGACACTAAAACAACGACAGAATAATCATTGTGCAAGTTGTAACTGTAATATGCTATGGGAATATTCGAGTAATAATCCAAGACAGTTCACCGTAGATAGAATTAATAGTAGTCTTGGTCTCACACGCGAAAATGCGATGCTGACCTGTCTTGAATGTAATCGACGTCGGGGTGCCAGTTTACAAAAGTGAACGCGGTGGTAATTGTGTGTCCTCAGGAATTACTTGTAACTGTTCGCCTACAAATCCACACTGAGGAGCATTCGAATCCAGTCTGTAGATTGCAGGTCTACCAGTGGATCTAACCACGCTAGAAATGTTATGTGTAGTAACACTCCAGATAGGATGAATTGCTCTCTTTTTACCCCCTTCAAGTTCACCGGGTACATATAAATCTCTGACAGTCACATTACCTAACACTGGCTGTTTTGAAAAGTCACGTCGTTGTCCGTAGCCATCGCTACGGGGTATATATTTCTTTATAATTGCATTAATAGGTTTCATAGAAGTTGCACGAGTAATTTCATTATTTAACGCAGCTATCACACTTGGTAATCTTGCAACCCATTCACGAGATCTCATGTCGCTCTGATTTATTTCCCTCGCATACTGATATCCAAATAACCGCTCAGCGAGTGTTCGATTAAATCGTTCAACTATTGCCTGATCACGATGAATTGCGATGTGTCCTCGTCTGATTTTGACATTATGTTGCTTCATCAGCGATGACACTGCACCAAGAAATTCTTTGCCAGGATCAACTTGTAGCAACTGTGACCATTGCAAGGGTCCTCGTTGATAAATTCGTTCAAACGCAGATGCACTTTTAGATGCTGTTTTAGTTGATAATGGTTCTGCTTCTTTGTATCTACTTGCAACGTCAACGACAGTTAACGCGTATTTGTATGTGCGTGATTGACGTCTACGTGTTTTAATAGTATCGTGCGGTAAAAACAAAATGTCTGCTTGATGAACTTCATTGGGAACGCTGACATCAAAATACGCGTACTGAATTTTTTTTAAGTGGACGTAGATAGATTTGCCATATTGCCTGTCATGCAATAGCACGTGAGACTTTTGCTGCTTCAGCAAGTTTACTAATCGCTGCTTTGCCCTTCCAATATCCTTTTGGGCTATAATAAACAGATTCCATTATAATAGTTATATAATTAATTACCAGCCCCTAGCATTAGTTTACCCTTCATAGCAGATTTCACTAGAAAACTAGCAAATTTTTCTCTGAAAGATTTATCAGGTATAGAATTTAACGCATGAATCAATTTCACATCGGCAATATGCCGTTGTTGTAAATCCTTGTTTTTATACGCAACATCATGAACGTGACACGCTTGATCAATCTTTTTTATTGGATACTCTCCTGGTTTTGGTTGATCTCGTTCGTCAAGTCGGATATCAAGTCGAGTTCCAGGACCACAATAATTGTATCCGGGTATATGTTTTTCTCCGGGATACTTTGCCCACGAAGTCCCTGGTAATTTTCCCAACGAAGCAGCGATATCATTTCCTGTCTTTATGCTAGACGAAATAAATTTGTATTTTTTGTGCCACACTTTTTACACTTACCTGTCAGTGCGCGTTTTTTATTTTTTGTTATTATTGTTGTTAATCCAGTGGTTGGGGTGGGTGCCTTGCATCGAACACAATACAGATTCATATTACTTATTATTATGGATATAACTGATTTCTCAGCGACACGAAAACAAGAGCCAGTTAAGCATCATCCAGTGCTACCGAATTCTATCAGAATGATAATAATTGGGCCATCTGGAAGTGGTAAGACGCAATTATTGCTTAATTTGATAATGAGATGGCTCAAGTGGGATAAATTATATTTAGTAGCACCAACTGTAGATGATCAACGATGCTATGAAGTGCTTAAAGATTTTAATGAAAATGCAAAATCGTTATATGAAGACAGTGACAGTGATGGAGTCAGTGTTATTGATTTTATCACTGATATTGATGAAGCGCCATCTGTGGATGACCTGGATGGACGTATTAATAATCTCGTAGTAAACGACGATGTCATGCTGGACAGACAATCAAATCCAGCTCGGATATTTTCCAGAGGCAGGCATAAAAATACTGACGTGATTTATGATACCCAGCTTTATACACAAATACCTAAAGTGATCAGAGAAAACTGCAATACTTTGGTTGTATTTGACGGAGTTGATCATCATACTTTACAAAATATTTATTATACCTGGTGTTCAGGGGACATGGACATGATAAAATTAAAAAATTTCTTTGCACACGCGCAAGCTACCCCGTTTGGATTTATAACAATAAATTTACATGATCCCAGGTCGAGATATCGTAATGGACTTGATAAAATATTTGGATAAAAACACAGAGCAGCAGAGAGGGTGGACTGACAGAAATTACGCGCACGAGCACATAAACGAACATGCATAGCATTTACAAACACAGGTGTCACGAACGAGTAACAGTGTAAATAACCCACGTAGTGAGAATCTCAATTCGGTTAGAGGTTCTGGTTTAGTGTTATTGACCCTATATTTTTTGCCTTATTTAGTATGATTTTCATGTTTAAATATATTTGTTCGAACACTAATTTGTAGGGTTCACCCTCTCTGCTGCTCTGGCTCTCAAGTGCCATACTACACTATTTCGTTGTTGTTGTACACTGAATGACATACTCCTGACGTATATTTAGACATGCATACCGGGCAATATGGATACATATAACATTTCTAAAGACATATGATGTTTAGTTTGTTAAAGAAACTCTGTCTAAATATTAAAATATAAATGCTATCCCAACTCGATGCTGGAAGTTCTTCAGTGTGTTGAAAAATTACTCAGAAAGGGCAGTACCTTCTGTAGTGACATTTCGGTTTCTGCGCTTACAGTACCTATCGCCAGCATTGCTGAACCAAAGACACCAAAATATCCGAGTCATGAGCTTATAATTTTTTTTTTAAGAATATATCACTGACAATATGCTCTTTTAACCCGTGGGCAAATTAAACCTTAGTTTATTATCCGCATGCATCTGCACACGACCGCATTGACTTAATCATACGTCTTTCTCCAATTAAAGATTGAAATTAGATAAAAGGCTAGGGATAAATAACGTATGTGTCGTAGCTAAGAAGCGTTTCATTTTGACATTAACTGTACATTGTGACGTCTGCCGCATCTTACCTCATAGCATTGCCAGCCGTGTGCTGTCTTTGGGAGTAGAGAATTGGGTGGGTGGGTGTCCCGTATAGTATTAGCTAAAATCTTTAGATAAGACTCCAAAGCCTTTGCAAAGAACCAGTCGCAAACAAATTTACAACAGAAATTGAATATGATTACATTATCCAACCATACAGTTATCTCCACGTCCCATTTGATTTCAACACCGAGGCAGTAACGTTGTCCTTCCAAAGGGAGGTAACCCACCGAGAAGGGTACGAATTGAGAGAAGTATAGCTTGTTATATGTCATGTTTGTTTCACTCAGAAATGAGCTTACCATCCGATACATGTAGCCAGTGGTTCGTAGAACCTAAATACATGGCTAATTTACGTTGAACGTTGCAGTACACATTTACTCAACAGTATTTATTAAATATACATTTTTGAACGCAAATAATTGGATGAGCACGGTAAAAAAAATAAAAAAATTAAAGGTTATGCCAAACTGATGTCGACGTACTGAAAATTAACCTGAAAAGATAGCCTCTCAATAGTGATCATTATTCTTCCTCCGAACAGCACATTATGCTACTGATAATTTCAACATACAAGCTACAACAGGCTTGACGCCCAGTTCCGAAAGGTTTAAAACATGTGGTTTACTCAGGTGTTATCCTTCATCTTGCCTTACAAGTGCCTAATTTCGTCATCAAAGAATTTCTCAAAATTAAATCATGGGAATACATTCCTACATGTTACTGGTTAGAATATTTAGTTTTAAAACAAAAATAACAGGCTGTAAAGATTTTCTTCGCTATCAAACACATAGGTCTAAAAGGATAAAAACTGAGTCAGCACCTACTCGAATGAATCAGAAAGCGGTGTTTGGTTGAATGGTAGGGATGATGTCATGTCGAAATTATCAATTCTCACTGTTTCATCTTGGGACTCACTGGACAGTTTATCCGATGAATTTTTATCCGACAATGACCTATTGCAGAAAAATGAGAATAATTTTACACTGAAGATACAAATAAAAACAAACTAATGATTTTTGTAGAAAGCAGGCATGTGAGAATCTGACTGCGGCAATCAGGTTAATTCCTTATATAACTGGTGGCTTTTATACTGAACCAACAGTACCACCAACCCCTCTTTTATACATTCATTTTTGACAGCAAAGAGCTATTTTGAATATTTTCCTGTGACAAGGCGGCTAAAAGAATCAGTATGTACCTTATGCATGAATAAAGTTCACTATTACTATAATAAATTAGCATACATTTCATCACCCTTCAACCATCTCGATTTTTAGATTTTTACATCTCTTGCAGACGTACGTATATTGTAAGCCAAGGCGGCTGTTCATTTGCAGCCCAAGTTACGCATTTGATCTCCAATGCTAGTCTGTGACAGGCAGTCACCAGGGAAGCCAACCCATTTTCAAGCCTACCTCAAAGTAAACCTAAACCACATTACAGATTTAGCGTCTATGTGAATTTATAAATGCTAGGCTTATTATAATTTTGTTCATAATTTCTACCTTAAAATACGAGACTGTCCCGTGAGACCTTGGAGAACATCTCAAAAAGTCACTCGTGAAGTACGAGAGTAACTAGGTATTTTCATGCATTACCTCCCTTTGGTAAGTCTTCGGTAAAGAAAATACTTATCATCAACTTCCGTGGCGCTCTTGGCAGGCACGATTTTCTCATGAAGAAGCGATAAAAACACTGTTAGAATGCTTAGTTCGTTAACAAGCAAATTAAAATCGTTTTTATTTCCGACTAATGATCAGGGTGAAACTGTTGTTCAGGATAAAAAACGAAAGAGAATCTTAGAAAACAGGTATTGTTGGCCAAGCGTAATGTCAGAAAATGGCGATCTTGTTCCACTTAAGTCAATCTAAGTTACTCTTAAATGTGATTATTATTATTTTGAATGTTTGAACTGACGCATTTTGTTAACGCATCTGTTATTTAAAGAGTTTGTTAAGTAGTATTTTAGTATAATACTTAGTAGATTTATGTTGGCAGTGATTAGAATATTGCACATGCTGCATTGTTACCTAGTCCTACACGGTAAGACGACCCCGATATGTATGACCTGGGTGAGGCGATACGATGTAATACTTACAGGACAAACAGTGTTGTTTGTCATGTTACCCGGTCATGTGATCGGGGAACTAGATGCCAGATTTGCATATCTAGTACACGTATTAGTACCTCTACTTTGAGGATGAGGTACTCACATTGGCCTGTGTGTATCAACCACAGCAACTGAGTCTGATTCACACCCTACACTTTTTCAGCTTCTGTCATAAATTTTGAACATGTTCAGTACATATCCTGAAAGAAAGAAAAAAAAAATAGTCTTCTTATTTAATACCAGAATTGCTGCATATCATTGTAGAAATAAATGTTTAATTTACATTATCAGATATTTTCTTTTGGATTTTTCTCCATATTAGTTCAGCAGAGAACTTCTTCAGTTTTCAGCCTCATTTTTCTCATGTGCCATATAAAAACACTGCTACCATATCATAAATGGCATAGCAATCCTTATTTGGAAAACAAATTACTGCAAGAATCATGTGTTATCTATCATGGTGGAGAAAGTACATTTATTGTAAACATACCATATAATTTACCTGATACAGGATTAATACTGTGAACTTTGTAGTATGCAAGCTAAATGTACCTCGGAATAAAACATTCAGGATTCATTGCTCACAAAAGATTGTTACATCTGTTGTAGAGAAGGTAAAAGTGTGTCCATTATCTAGGATAATTGGATTAGATCCGTAGTCTTTTGTTAGTCACCGGTCATTACTTATTTCTGATGTGTTTTTTGCCTGAAAGTGTTTGGAATAGCAACCATGTCCTGTGATACAAGGCAAGCATCTCATGACATATGAGTATTTCTTCATGTATATCTAAAGTGGTATACATAAAGTGGCAATTTAAAAAACACCACTACTATGTCACACTGTCTTGATCATGCAAGTGAAAAAGGTAAAAATGTTGAATTAAAGAATGATCTTAGCAGAGTGCTTGAAATTTGGACTTTTTGTCACAGATATACAGTGCAGATCCAGGGGTGACTTTACAAGTTGAAGTGGGTGACTAAGTTACTGAAAAATGTAAACTTTGCCTTCAACTATATGGACTGCAAAAACAACTTCGTCATTTTTTCATTGACATATATGCAGAATGATAGTAGTTTATGACTTTTGAAATTCTCCCTCAAACCATCTCAGT
The DNA here is from genome assembly GCA_016617855.1 of Megalonaias nervosa. NCBI lineage: Eukaryota > Metazoa > Mollusca > Bivalvia > Unionida > Unionidae > Megalonaias > Megalonaias nervosa. The sequence continues at coordinate 96,017 of JAECUM010008288.1, read as the reverse complement.
ATTAGTTTTACAGTCCCATGTGAAAAGTATTGCTTGTGGCATTAGCATAGAAAACAAACAGGCATATGCTTTAACAGCTGATTGACTATTCCCCAGCAAGTTGGCATTTGATAATGAAAACTTACAACTTATGTTTCCAAACTAAAGCATCTGTATGTTAATAAAGTTTGTTTTAAGAACAGAATGGGGAAAAGCTATTTCAGAATATATATTTTGAAGATTTTAGCTGCCATGTTTGCATTGTTTACTTATAAAATCAGTCTGAAACCTTAAATGAACCAGTCATGGGGTAATAATGATGGACATTTCTGTGTCTTGCAAGTACATCTTCAGTAGACTTTTCATAATTCAGATAATTTAAAGAAAATATACAATTCATTGATAGCAAAGTGTAAATGTATGATAATAGATTTAGCCTATAAAATAAAAACAAAACTAGGTCAGATTTGTATGTGACAATGCTATGTTGTTTAATTCAAGAAGCACTGCAAGGTCAAGGTACATGACTCATTTTTGTGAAAATATGAAAAAAAGCAATCAATATTCAGCCAATACATGTTTTTATGAGTAAGTCAACAAATATTAAAATCATAAATTTACAATCCAATCTAGGGACTGTTGAACAAAGCTAGAAAGTGATTGGTCATATTAAGAAAGTTCCAGTTTCTAAATATGGATTCACCCACAAGGCAACTTGCTGCCGTATTTCCATATCTGTACCTGACTGTAGATTAAGTGATTTTAATGCGTATGTTTATTGTTGATGAATAGCTAATGTAGCACTAGATTACATCATTGTAATTACAGATAGGTATAAACTGGTAACACTGAAACACTGAAATTGCTGGAATGGGTCATTAAATTGGAAAATAAAAATAAGCACTGGTACAATTTTACATAATTACAATTTCAGTGAGTTTCCAGATGGAGACATAGCAACCAGCTCCAAGAGATCTAGGCTTGCAGAAGCAGAAGGTTTGCAAGAGTCACAGCCACATGAGAGAAGCAGTAGTAAGTGATCCTAGTTGCAGGTGTGATTTCTGTTTGGCCAAAATGCCAATTAGTTTGATTTTTACGATGCCACATAATTTCCAGCAGTCTATAACAATTACCACAAATGCCATCATACTACATTTCCATCCAAACAATGATGGCAGTTTTTGTCTATGAACTTTATGTTGTTTGTGTCTTCTTTATCACAAAATCAGATCAGTTTGACATTTTCAGTGATACTGCAAACAATATATTACAAATAACTCATTGGTGTCTTAAGTTACATCTTCTGCTGAACCAAAAAAACCCCCAGGGATATAACAAAGGACAATAAAATTTAAATTACCCAAATTAAGAATATTAACTTAATGTAACTGCAAAACAAGGATATTAAAAATTTGTATGAAATTAAATCCTTCATGTTGATGATTGTACATCTGAAGAGTCATTTTATGTATTTCATAAACTTCAGTAAAAAAGCGAAGTAGTGTTCTTAATGATTACATTTTACTACTGATCTTAATGTTCAAATGTTGTAAAGCTGATTCTTTCATGTCTCACAATATCCGTCTGATCTTTTCAATGATATTGCAAAAATTGTATAATCAAGATCACACTAGTGTGTTATGTTGCATTTTTATAGAAATAAATTGTCCCTTATCTGTTGTTTCAAAATTAATTAACATTGGGAATTTGTAATAATTATGAAAATAGTTGGGAAACTTTGAGATGTAACATGAATTTTATGAAATCAATTTCAATTCCATTGTTTGGGTGTTAATTTATTTCAGATGTTGTATAAGGGGTGGGGGAGGCAGTTGAGGGTATGTAGTATTGCCCACAACATCATCTAAAGGAATGAATGTCTAAAGAAAGTGTCCTATAAAATTTCAGACCTATGATTTATTATGGCATTTGGCTATCTGATCCTGTGGGCAGAAATTTACATGTATGTATTTGTTAACATTTATATATCCGTTTTATTACCAATACACTATTTTAATTTTAATTTTTATTATCATCTTATGAGAAGGGGCTATGGGTGGCCAAGTGGTCTAAAGTGCTCACCTTTGCAGTTAATTGACATCTCACCTCTGTCCATGGGGGATAGTTTCAGTGGTTCGTCTCAGGGTCTCCCCCCCCCCCCCAGGTCTTCCTCCATCAAATATACTGGTCACCATGTGTAACCAATCATGTGCAGAAGAATGGCATTAAACCCATAAGAACAACATGATTCCATATGAGAATTGGGTAAAGATAGTTACAAGTACCATATATTGTGTCGTTACAACTAACATATCGATTATAAAAAATTTAATTTTGGACAAACATTTAACTACGGTTGATGGGAGCTTTGAAATACTTGATCTGTATGATATAAATTATTCATATTGTTGCCATTTCTTCTTGTACATGTAAATCATGTTATTAAAGACATAAATATAAATATTTACAGATTGCCTGATATTTAATTATGCATGTTCATTTAATGCTACTTGTGGTTTAAAATTTAGAAACAGCCATCTTGAAAATTTTTTTATAAATGAGGTTTTCACAAAAGTCTCCTTATGATATCTAGTTAGAGCTAAAAGAAACAGTAGCCATCTTGAAATTTTTTTTATTGCTACTCCTGAATGGATGGTTCTATCAGTATGTGCTTTTCACTAAAAGATTTCTTACATTGTCTAGATGGTCCTGAATGAAAAAATTGCTAATCTGAAGTTCACTCAGGCGACCACAACAGATAGCTTAAAAATCTTTTTATTGCTACTTTTCCTAGATGGCTAGTCATATTGATAATGTGCTTTCATGAAACAAGGCCAACCTGGTAACCAATACGGCCACCATGGTAACCATCTTGAAGATCTTGCTCTTTTTTCCAAAACAGAAAGTCATCTTGACATTGGGCTTCTACCAGAAGACTTCTTGTGATGTCTTGTTGGTTCTAAATGATGTCTTCTAGGCCCTAAATGAAAATGGTACCAGTCTATATCTACACCACCTAATTTGAAAATCTTTTCCTGATGCATATCATTGTTGGTTTCAACACTTAAAATTTAAAAGGAAGAAATAGTCTTATCTTTAATCCATGAATTTTTTTTTAGCCAGTAGAATGCGAGCCCCTCTTAAGGAATTGTTATTGTTATTATTATTATTATTATTATTATTATTATTATCCACACACTTAGCAAGGAATATTTTGGTACCATAAGTCTTCATCCATCCATTGGTCTCTCTCTCTCTCTCTCTCTCTCTCTGTCCTAATCTGCGGGAGAAAATTACCTGAATAAACATGTGTTGATAATCAGCTTTCTATATTCCAAAATGCTGCAAGTTATGTTTTGTCATCATCTTACAGCAATCCTAAGTATTAATGTTGTGAAGAAGATGTCAGACTGGGTACATGGAAAGACCTCCTCATCAGGTATTTACTTCTGGAGAAAAGAGAATCAGTCTAAACCTGACCCTGAAAGAGAGCAGTCCACACAGATCAAATCAGCAAGAACAGAACAGAAGTCTGGCTATGGTTTGAACACATATGTGGTGAGAACACAACAGACTTCTACACAGAATGGACAGGCAGGGGCAGCGACTTCCAATCAGGTAATACTATATTATATTGGATGCACTCAAATCTGCCTTAATAACCACCTACACATGACTACCTTTGCATACAGGTCAGGTACAATGTATGTCTTGTTTACATTTAATACTGCTCTGCCTTGTTATAATCCTGGCAAGTTGTATTGCATTTTGTTATAACACAATTCCAGATATCGAGCAGTACCACTATAGACCATAAGATCAAAATCAAACCAAAGTATAACTGTATAGGTTGAAAGAAACTGTCCAGGTTAGTGTTGTATCTTTTTTAAAACACTGTTATTTATCAAATCTGGATCATTCCTGCTGTACAGCGGTTCTCTATGTAATGCTGTTCTCAATATATTGCAGCTTAATATGCAGTTCTTACTATAATGTGGTTCAGAACATAGTATGGTCAGCAATTATGAACCCTGACTACCATGTTATATTAAGGAAGAGCTGTACACATAAGAGTTGGACAAATTTGTGTATGATCTGCTTGCCCAGAATCATGAATTTCATGAAACTGCACATAAACCTTTTTTTCTCCTGTTATGTAAAATCTTAGACAAGTGGCAGAACATTTTATGAATCAAACTTTAATTCCCTTCGTTTGTAAGTGCCAACAGATTTTCAGGACTGAGACCCATGATTTTTCTTTATTGCCACCATTGGTTTTACTCAACAGGCGCATGCACAAAAATTGGGGATGTCAATTGTTCTTGAAATGACAACTCAGTTGGAAATTCACTTCAAACACATCAAGACCTATTTGGAAATGCACTTCAAAGATAATTAGACCAATTTGGAAATGCATCTCACAACTAGACTTATTTGGAAATGCATTTCATTCAGAACTAGACCTATTTTAGAAAAGCACTTCAAACATGACTATACCTAATGCACTTAATACACAAAAAGACCTATGTGCACACACATCTTCAGTGGTATTATCTCTGCATGAACAAGAAAACCAAACAAACACCAGAACTGCAAACAGCATTATTTATTTGTTAAAGAAGGAACTGAAACATTATCATGTACAGTGGGGCCCCGGCTTACGAACCTAATCGGTTCCTGGATGTTGTTCGTAACCCGGAACACGTTTTCCCATAGGGTCCCATTGTTAAATCTTTAATCCGTTCCCGAGCCGAAAAAAAATTGCTGAAAATCGCTGCTACATTAAAAAAAGGTGAAAAAAGGAGCACTCACACAACACATACACAACACATACATAGCAATAAAACACACAAACACACTCAAAACCCACAAAAACAACACAAACATGACACAAAAATAAACACAAGAACACCACAGACTCCTTTTCTCACCTTTTTTTCACTCTATTTGAGTAGAGACAGCCATATGTGAGCACACGTGTTCGAAATTTTGAGTTCAAGCGAATGGCGGTTCGAGTAACCATTCGTAACCCGAGTCATTTTTTGGGCTGGTCTGGTGTTCGTAACCCAGGGCATTGAGTCTTTTCTGAGCAATACTGGATAACCTTGTGAGTCTTTTCTGAGTAATACTGGATGACCTTGGGAGTATTCTCCCATATAAACACAGTAATCTTTTTAATTTATGCTCATTTTGTTTTTCTACCTAAGGCTTAATAATAAAGGAATACACTACAAGAAACAAAGTAATTGAATTTATGCTGTATTTCAAAACAAATACACAGACATAGATTCATCAGTACACAGTAACAATATTAATGTGCACATAGCATTGCCCAGCACCCTTTGAACTTTGTCACAAGCTAAGGTTTCTTTCAGAAAAATTAGACTATATGTTTTTGGACAGGCCCAATGGGCAACTCACCCAGAAAACAAGATTGGCATAATCAGAATTTAGAGGGGGCCAGGGGCAACTCACCCAGAAAACAAGATTGGTGTAATCAGAATTTAGAGGGGGCCAGGGGCAACTCACCCAGAAAACAAGATTGGCATAATCAGAATTTAGAGGGGGCCAGGGGCAACTCACCCAGAAAACAAGATTGGCATAATCAGAATTTAGAGGGGGCCAGGGGCAACTCACCCAGAAAACAAGATTGGCGTAATCAGAATTTAAAGGGGGCCAGGGGCAACTCACCCAGAAAACAAGATTGGCATAATCAGAATTTAGAGGGGGCCAGGGGCAACTCACCCAGAAAACAAGATTGGCATAATCAGAATTTAGAGGGGGCCAGGGGCAACTCACCCAGAAAACAAGATTGGCATAATCAGAATTTAGTGGGGGCCAGGGGCAACTCACCCAGAAAACAAGATTGGCATAATCAGAATTTAGAGGGGGCCAGGGGCAACTCACCCAGAAAACAAGATTGGCATAATCAGAATTTAGAGGGGCCCAGGGCATCAAGCTTGTTTTGTTTCAGATATATCTTAACATGAAGTTCCTTTGTTTCAAAATGATAATTCATAACCAAACTTAGCAATATCTACATTAGAGTTCTATATGTGTCATTGTGATAGAATATTGGAGTGTACTATATTTTATGTATTTTTCATACCCTTTAATTTTTTGTACACAATCCAGTTATCAAAATAATAATTATTTAAATGAATCATAATTTTTCGTACATATCATTTTGTATTTTTTGAAAATCCATTAAATTATTGGATATAAAATTTCTACTGAGAAGATTTACGTTTGCAAATAAGATAAAAAAAATACCGTATTGCCATTTTGTTTTTACAAAAATTAATAATTAATTGTTGGTGAGAAAATACAATGATTGATGCATAAGCATGGACGCCCACAGCATAGGTCAAGGGTGGTCATGTGACCCCCCCCCCCGGAAGTCATACTGCAAATATATATATAAATTCCGACAAGTTTAATCATGCAAATGAAGCTGCAAATATGTCACAAGATTCTGTTCAAACGCTTAGTAAATATTAGCTTTAGTTTCAGACCCCTTATTATACTATCTCCTCTGGCCATGACTGACTGACCCCACCCCACCCCACCCATGCCAAAAATCCTGTTGGTGCCCATGTGCTCTCATTCTTTATTAAGTCCATCACCGTAACAAACACCACATGCATTTTAAAACGAGTTCGGAAGTTTTCTTATCCAACAAAAATTACATCTCAGGACATGCTAAAGTGAAGACCATAGACCATTGGTCAACTAGTCTTCTTGTTTCATTATAGTCATACAAACATAAAATATAAAAACCTTGTCATTTTCCATCCTAAATTTGAATGTCATATAAATTCCGACAAGTTTAATCATGCAAATGAAGCTGCAAATATGTCACAAGATTCTGTTCCAAACGCTTAGTAAATATTAGCTTTAGTTTCAGACTCCTTATTATACTATCTCCTCTGGCCATGACTGACTGACCCCACCCCACCCCACCCATGCCAAAAATCCTGTTGGTGCCCATGTGCTCTCATTCTTTATTAAGTCCATCACCGTAACAAACACCACATGCATTTTAAAATGAGTTCGGAAGTTTTCTTATCCAACAAAAATTACATCTCAGGACATGCTAAAGTGAAGACCATAGACCATTGGTCAACTAGTCTTCTTGTTTCATTATAGTCATACAAACATAAAATATAAAAACCTTGTCATTTTCCATCCTAAATTTGAATGTCATGGACTCAGTTAAATTGATTCATATATATACATATACTATCTTTTATGTGCTTATTTTGTTTTGACTTGGATATAATTAACATTTTATTGCAAATCTATTCTACAATATAGCCCGCTATTATCTTTATTGGCGAGTTCGAATAACAAGTAATGTGTATGAACGTTTGTCCTTATAACATCTGCTGTATGTACAACAGCTTCAATAGCACATTGACAGATTTTTATTTCCCTAAAGAGAGCCTCATTTCCCTACTGGCAGCCTCGCTGATTTGACCTCTTCTGTCGATTCTTGCCCTCAATCTGGTTTTAACTGGAATAACCAAAGTGCTAAGCATGTTTAATTACCATGTAAATAACACTGCATAGTCATGTGGTTGTTGTGACAATGTACATCATAATTAAAACAAGAATGAATTGTTGCTTTAGCGGTATTTATTGATAATGGAATATAGTAGGGTCGTAATTCATGAGGATTATCGCACTCATCCGGTAACTGAAATACAGTCTTTTTTCTCTTTGCAAAACCTACAAATAAAAACCACCCTGAATAAATAGTCTTGTACACTGACAAAATTTTGTTTCCTCTCTCTCTCTCACACACACACACACGCTCGCGCTCATGCACATTAACTTAAACTTGATTTCAAGTTCTTTGTCTTTTATTGCAATTTGATAATGAGATTATTGTTGCTGTAAAAATACAAGTTGCACTTAATTTCTTGACAGTGTGGACTCATATTGTTTCGTACAATTTACCAATAAATAATACCCATAGCTAATACATGTTCAAACCATCTTAATCATTTTGCCAACATTACACAACATAACAGCTACATATGCTCTAAATGTAGACGAGCTTGCACACTGAGACATAATCCTCTCTCTCTTGTTCACTAATAACAACAAAAATTCTCTGTCTCTCGTTCACTAATAACAACAAAAATCTTTTTGAGTACTTTTATTTTTGTTGTAATTAGATTCTTGAGTTGAAAGCAGAATGAGACAGAAAATATATGTTTACTTTGTATGTTTGTACCATTAGGTTGTCGAGTAGCGTGTGTTCCATAGAACTTGTTCAGGTATGATCCCTTTATTTTTCGCACACTGAAATTAATAATTATTTTTTTGTGTACGAAAAATTACATGAAATATGGTAATTGTTGATTTGCAACAAGATTTCTTTTTTTCAAAAACTTTGTACATTTCATTTGTAAAACAATAGCTGTCCACATTAAAACTCAGTCTTTTGAATTGTTCTGTATTAAAATATTGATGCCATGGTTTCATTGCAGGTAATAGAGGAGTTTTTCCTAATCCTTGAGCAAACCTCTGAGTTCCAATTTGAGAATTTTTAAGTTAACCACAGCTTTAGAACTTGCCTCTCCATAATCAACTGCATCAGTGAAACAAAGCTTTTTCATGCACAGAATATTCCATTCACTTACTTCCCTTCCTATCCTTGATCCCATTTGTGAATTAGTATGATAAACTGCTGATTAATATTCAGTGCTCCAAGTAAATTTTTTTAGTCACAGGCCCCGGGCTGGTGACTTAAACAAACTCACAAGCCCTGACTGAAATTCCACAAGCCCCAACTCCAGTTTCCACATGCCCAAAATTTCCCCATTTTTAATATTGTCTCCCTTCGTTGCAATAGCTACAATTCAGATATAAAATCAATAGGGTTCAAAGGAGTTTGAAAGTATAGCAAGTGTCGTTAGTGTTCATCACTACGCTGTTGTGCTTCACAAAGTAAAACTCAGTCAGCCATGAGTTCTGAAATTTTTGTTGGGCTTTGTTAATAGCTGATTGCTTCCTAAATCAACTTCAAAAATGAATTACACTTGAACATTATTCCAACAACTCAAATGCTCATGCTTTGCATTCGATATGTGCAAAAATTCTGAATTCAAAGAAACGTTGCTGCAGTTCACAAACTTGTCAGAAATATAATTCATATAGCTTAAACATTCTAATTCAAGGCAATAATATATAATAACTTTTGTTCTTGACATGCATCTAGTATCTCCTTGGTTGACCTATAATATGTTGTTCACTTCCTGATCCTAACTATGCAAATCAGCACATTGGGCTCACGCACTTTAGCCTTTGAACATGTTTCACTAGTTGCTGTGAGCCAATTAAGTAATATGTGAAATGGTGCATTATACCCGACCTCTTTGTCTTTAATTGCCGCTATTTTAACTGCCAAAGTGATAGTTTTACATCAGCTCCAATCATGACTGTTTACCGTGTACAGTTGTTTCATATTTTTTTTTTAATGATTACTGAAAATTGTGTTTCTCGAAACACAATGGTGTTGGGCTGGCTAAGGAGTACAAAATTATTTCTAGCATGACGTGCCAAGCTTCAGTCTCATTAAAGTCAGATTTCAATTTCACATAGGACAATGGTGATCTGATTTAGATTATGTCGTGTTATGGCAGGTATGTCAGCATCTTGAAAATACATTTACACATTTTATTAGCACGATCATTGTTTTCTCAGGCAAATTAAAAATTTGTTTTGGCGAGCCTGACGTCACCTCACTTAGAATACAGGATGGGCCCGATCTAAAATTCGAGTGGCTCCAGGCATCAGGCTATCAGATTTTTTGAGCACTGATAATAAATACTTTAATTATGTTATCTGCGTAATAATATTTATGACAGCATTCACTTGGTCAGTTTTAAATGGTTTGATGTTACCCACTACCATGGCCTCTAGCTGTTAACCTGGAATGGATTTCCATGCCTCCTAACATTCTAATTTGCAGTTCCACCCATTTAGTTGATTTGATACAAAAGATGTAATTATTGTGATAATACAGATCAAATCTACATTTGATTGTAACAATGCTACAAAATTCTTCCGCAAATCAGAGTTTGAAACATGGCACTTAATTAGGTCCTCATAAATGCTTGTGGACAGTTGTGACAGTAGATTGACACTTTTCATGTTTGAATACAATAGGGCACATCACGCATGTGATGATTACACTGAAACTGTATTAAAAGATAGATGTAAAAGGTGAATTTTACAGGACAAAATTAATTAGTATTTGTTTCATAAAGCATTGTCAGCAGTGGACAATTACTGAAATTTTCATGGATCAAAATATCATCAAATATTGTTATTTACAGCATGCAGATTTTTTTTTTGTAACAAAAATTTAACAAAATACATGACTTCTTATTACAAGTTGTGAATTTAATGCTGACAAATTTCCAGTTTTGATTATGATTTTCTTCTCTTTCATCATATAGGGGCCAATTCTTTCGGTATTTACTAGAAAAAATCAGATCCTCGTTCAATTCCATTTCAAAGAGATTTTGCACGTTTATTTGAGCACACATTATGGAAGGAGAGATGAACTCTTCATTATCCTTCTGTATGTAATGTATTTTTATATTACTAACTCTTTTACATTCTTTTCATGCATGTAATTTTTTTATTAGAAATTCTTTATGTACATTTATTTACTTTGCATGCAGGGTTCTCAATAGATGCATAACCACAGGTTTGGATGTGCAAATTCTGGACATTATTCCTTTTTGGACTGTGTAATTTCAGTCTGCATTTTTCTGATCTGTCTACTTTGCAGCCCAGAAGTTAAAAATATGCCACTTTATATAATCAAAATTGCACACAACAATTTACATAAATTTAATTGACAGGTGCAGTAAGTTTAGCTTGACTTGCATAAAGGAGAGAATTACAGATTCTTCTATGTGAAAGCACATGTGGTTATATTGTTTTAATAAAGGATGTTCCAGAAAATGAATGACTAATTAGTGATTCCTTTAATTTATATGCAAATATAATGTCATTGTGAAGTAAGGAAGTTGCTTGCAATAAGCTTCTAATCGGTGACTGTCACTATATCTGCAGATATGTTGCACTTGTAAATTAGGTTATTGGATTACATTGTGAGTGTGCTCAAGATTGCCAGGTTGATGGCTATTCTGAGTTGTATGTCCGTCTGTATGTCTGTCTAGTTGGATTCAGTCATGTTATTTGGTATATGGATACACCTATACAGGACCAGTTTCCCAGAAGCTTAGGGGCAGGCTGGACAGCAAGGTTATGGTGTACTTCTTCATTTATCATTTTCATTTAATATTGCAAAATTTTTAGATAACTTTCCAAATAATTTTTCCTCAGGTGCAGTTGACTTGCAGACCCACCTATCGAAGGCAGGATAATGCACAAGAGAAAAGTACAGGTTCTAGGACAGGTATGAGTTGTTTATGGAAGCTGGGATAGGGCAGTGGTGATGTGCTTGCTTTACAGCACAGTGTGCCTGAGTTTGAATCCAGGTTCTAACACATGCAAACCTGTGTGATTGCCTATAGATGGTTCACTACAATGTCCTTGAGTTCCACATGTTGACAAACAGTTCTGTGGTCCCCTCTTATATGGCCAACCCTTCTGCACCAGGAAAGTGGCCTTATAAGATGGGTGGCCTCTCCAGAGGGGGACTAAATTTTTGTGAAAAGGATATGTAATGTATGTAGTAAGAACGCGACATACTTCAAAGCATTTAATATCTTCGTTTAAAAGTAACATTAATTATTAAAAGGTTCTTCTTCTCATAATAATAGACTTATTTCAACTGAATATACATTAATAGTTCTTATTGTTGACGTAAGCGTGATATGCGAGCAGGCATTGTTGTCATGCACATTGCAGAACCATTCAAAAACATCATTTAAATTTTGGTACATACATAATTCTCTTTCCATTTGCTCCATTTTCCCACTGCTGTTGAATAATCTCCTTATCAGTTGCGAAGTTTATTCGAGTCTTTTCAACATAAAATTTTTTTATTCGAGTCTTTTCTACATAAAATTGTTCGGCCAAGTCCCCCCCTCCCCACCACACCTGATACCATCGAGTAGAATAACTGACTGACTTCTAAAATAATACGTCTCCGTTTACGTGATGACATGTTAATGTTTGGTAATGATTTATTCGGATGTTGCTAACTGTATGCGATTTAAGTATGCAGATGAAACTTTTGTTGAGTGGACAGAATGCCTTCTTCGTAAAGAAAGCGATAAATGTGTTGTCACGTGATTTTTCAGTCTTTGTCTGGTACCCTGTTTTGTTCAAGGTTAATTTCTGTGTGTGTGTTAATGCACAAAATTTATTTTTAGCCTATGCTGACCATATTATGATCTTGACAATTATGTCCGGTTGTAATCATCAAAGAGAAGAACTCGACAGATGTGTGAAACCCAAAACTCTATCCTAACATTGTTGAGTCCATTTCCTGTAAACATGTGCTTTTGTTGATAATAATATAATATTAATCTTAGTGTTACATGTACTTTAGTCAACACCTCTTTCAGTAACAGAAACCTGACATTGGGAGACATGTATCGATGGTAGAGATAATCTGATTACTTACCTTACCTCACGATATGAATTAATTGTTGGTTCTGGACACATTCGAAATAAAAAGTGGCCGCTTGTGAGGGAAACATTTTACATTTTTGTACTAATATGCTGGCCACTGGTCGCATTAGAGAGGTGCCCATTCTTGAGGAGTACTTTTGAACACAAACTCATCGGTGCCATTGAATTCTGGCCGTAAGAAGGGGGTGGCTGCTGGTCAGGGGTATAATCCGACTTCAGAGAAATGCTGCTGTTTACAAGCTTGTGAAAATTTTTTAATACATACAGCTTGAACATTCTCATTCAAACCAATGACATGTAATAACTTTTGTCTCCCACATGCATCTATCATTTCTTTGATTTACCTCTATTAGGTTGTTCCATGTCCTGACCATACCTATGCAAATTAGCACTGCAGTCTTAAAGCACTTTTTAGCTATTGTCAGCCAAGTAAGTAATATGTGAAATGGCTGTTTATACCTGACCTCTTTGCCTTTTAATTGCTGCTGTTTGAACTGTTCAAAAGATAGTTTTACATCAGCTCCTGTCATGACTGTTTACCATTTATACATGCTTCATGTAACAGTCATATACTGAAAGTGGGTTTGTTTATTCTGTTTTAAAAGATTACTGAAAACTGTGTTTTGTTTAAGTGAAGTGTGTTAGGAGGTTTGGAAGTATAAAATCGTGTTTTAGCATGACATGTCCTGTTACAGTTTGATTAAAATCAGATCTCCACTTCACATAGGACAGTGGTAGTCTTATTGTAATCAGATTGCGCTGTGTTATGGCAGGTATGTCAACATATTGAAAATACATTTTTGCATTTCATTAGCGCAATTAGTGTTTTTTCTGTCAAATTTGATTATTTCTTTTTCGACAAGCCCAGTAGGCACTCTCTTAGAATACAGGATGTGCCTGATCTGAAATTAGAGGAGCCCAGGTTGTTGGGCTATCAGACATTTTTAGCGCTGCTGTGACAAATTTTCATTTTTTATTTGTGTTTTAACAGCCGATTTTACACTTTATTGGCTATTTCATGCTGAGGAAATAGGCGCTAAATGTCATCCCCAAGGACACACAGAGGCAGCTGACCCTAGCTGGCCTGAGTGGATATCAAACCTTTGACACTTGGATTATTAGCCCAGTGCTCTACTAACTGATTTGTCATGCTTCCTGTGGTTAAAAGAAGAAAAGTGGTTTCAGCATAATAACTTTAGTTGTCCACCATCCATGGTTATCAGATTTTATAATTGGTTTTTGCTTGAGTGTAAAGAAGAACCTGTTTGTTTAATGTTTAATATTAAGATGGAAGAAATAGAGGCATTTATACTTTGGGTTTACCTTTATTTTAACAATGTCCTTTGTCATTGTAGCCAGATATTCTCAAACATAATCCATATTTTTGAATCCTAAAATTTAAAGGAATTTGTATTTTAGGAATAACTCATACTTACAATAATGGAATATTGTATGCATTGAATCATTTTGTTATTTCTCCTTTGAATAGATTCCCCTCTCACAGCTCTGTTAGGAATCCAGCAATTGCAGAAAGACGAAAAATACCATCTACATTGTGACCCCACTATAACATGCTCCATTATAAGGAGGAATTGGATATCACATGATTGTGTGTGGCTCCTGAAAATTCATATAAATTTATTTTTCTTGTGCACGAAATAAAAATTCTTTCTTAAATGTACAAAAATGATGTGTAAAACATTTATTATCGTTGTGGGGAAGAGATAGCATATGAATTCTAAGATAAGATGATCGTGGCTTGGCTCCTGAAATTTCATATATGTATGTATTTTCTCATACACTCAAAAAATGTCTTTTCTTCTTTAAAGTACGAAAAATAACATGTAAAAAGTTTATTCAGGGATCACGCTGGGCTTTGCCAATGTTGCAAATTGCAATTCTTTTTCCTTATTGGCAACAAAATATACCCACTGTTAATTCTTTTTTTGTGACATTGTTGACTGTTTAAACTGTTACCTTAGGTTTTGAGTGGAGAAATTGAGAGGCACCATGAAAGGAAGCCACAGACTCGATTTAAAATGCACTGGAGTCTTTCTGTTGTTACATTAACAAATTCTTTGTTCATATTGACAAACCATCTTAACACTGCATCATTATATCATAATTCGCTTATACTGACATCTAACCTGAATACTGTATGCTGTGATACACTCCATTAGTCATGCTACCGGGACTGGCTACAATTGACCAATCTTTGAAGGCAGGAACAATAACTGCTGCAAGCGACAATTATGGCTTATTCCTTCTTTTTTTTTAAATATACCCAGGAAAAAAGTTTTGCTGAAACTTCAAAGAAAACGGATTCCCTTCGAAGTACTGATCATTCTGTATAAATGCTAAGCAAATGAAAAAAGTCAGTCTCTGTCAGTGATCCGCAATAAGAAATTGGTCCTCCATAGCTCAGGCAGTGACTTCAGTAACCTTTTATCAAAGAAAGTCAACTGCAATCTCGAATAAAAACAAAGAAGCTTTCATTGGAGGAAGTTGTCACCAAATTTAAGTAAAAGCAAAGGAATCTGATGGATTTTTGCATTTTACAAAGTGACTGGAACACATTTCTAGTGCAGCGAAAGTTTCCTTTTTGCAGGAAAAAGTTTATGTTTTACTGCCAATGACAGCATAAACTCAAATTAAATTTTCAGTCTTTTGAAACCATAGATATCTAGCCATTAAGTTAGTTGAAGATGGGGTATCTTGCAAAGATGTTTGTTAAACGTTTTAATTTAATCACTTTTTCATTTCCCTATGAATAGCCTCATCCCCTGGGTAGCCTAGGTAAGATGATAGCGTCACCAACTGACCCAAATCTAGGCCAGTTTAAGTGCATATACATGTAGCATGTAAACAACTATAGCCATGTGGTACTGGTGACAGTATTGTAGTGAATTCTTTAATGTCAATTGGATATAGATAAGAACTACCATTTTTTATGTACGAGTTATTTGTGTTTTCTACAATGATATGACTGATACATGAATTGTATAACATGATCTATACTTGAATTAATGGATTTTTCATATAGATGTACATTATTTAACATATTATGGATCATATTACACAAATGTAAGTACTCACACACACACACATGGCCATTTTTGGGTACATTCTTCATTTTCTTCAGCTATGTGACTTGGTTGGTTATAATACAGTTTGGTCTATGACATGGTTGGGTCATATGGCCACCCACCGCTATGTTATAAGGGTGTCACACTGTACTATAGTGTGACCAATTTTAAGAGTTTTCTTTGTTGTCCCAAACAATGAATTTAAAGACCCAACTGAAAATTATCCATGTATGATGATGACCACCACCACCACCCATTTCCTTACTGTTTTTCATCCCAAAAGATTAGCAAATCTATTATATATATTAAAATATTAGTTTCTCCATGTTTGTTTTATTTGACCCCTTTGAAAATAGAACTATCTAGTAGCTGTAATTTCCACTCAGTAGGTCAGATAAGTAAGGATAGAGAGAAAAAAGAAAAAGCATAAGGTATAAAAACACTAGTAATACTGAAAATGAAAGAAAAAAATAATTGTTTATGAAATTTAATTTTTATTCAAATAATTCTTCATTCGAGTATAACTGTTGTTGAAAAATTGAAATCCTCCTATATGCACATTTCATTTTATCCACAAATGTTTAATCCAAAAGAACAACAAGCCTGTAAAATCCTAGAACTATTGCCTGAAGCACTGTTATTAATAAAACATTAAGTATATACACTAATTACAGTAGATTAGTAAGGCTCACACTTCACTGATTTTTGGACAAGTTTTTTATTTGTGCTTGTAGGGGTAGTAATATTGTGTTAGTTTTGTTAGGTGCATCAGTTACCATTGATATTATGTCACTCAGATGAAAACATGGTATAAGTATTGAACTTGTTAGGTCTTTGATTTGTGCTCATACATGTGGTAGTATTGTTTTAAACATTTAAGTGACCATTATTTGTGTCAAAATAGCTTTATTCTTTTTGTATTCTTTATTCTGAGTATTTGTAGAGGTTAAACAATGAAATTAAATGCCTACTAGTATCCAAGCTTTGACATGTAAAACCACAAATCTAAGTACTCACAAATTTTTTGAATTTTTTAAAATTATTTTATACAAAATCACGAAAATTTAGCCCCTGGAAATAAATGATACTACAACTAAAGTAGGTTAAGGGAAGAAACTCATCACAACCCCTCCCCTTCCCTCCCATAACCACTACTAATTGACTTGGGTTGTTTACTTAGTATTAGCTTTCACTGGATGCAGGTTCCCCGAGTGGCCAAGCGGTCTAAAGTGCTCACCATTACGGATCACTGCTGTCTCACCTGTCTGCTTGGGTTCAAGTCTTGTGCTCTGCCAATGTGGGTACATGTGAAAGCTTGCCAGTAACTTCTCATGGGTCGGTGGTTCTTTCCAGGGTGTTTCTGGGTTCTTCCTCCACCATTGATACTGGCCGCCATGTATAGCCCATCTTGTGCTGAAAAATGGTGTTAAACCCTACAACAACAACAACATTAGATGCAACATGAGTATCCCGTATCTCTCACAAAATCCAGCTTGTAAAAGATGTAACAATACAGTCGCTAGACTCTGGTGAATTGGTTCTCTACCATCCTTACCCCTAGACAGGCTCCTGGCATCATTGGATAAATATGGCTATCATTTGGGGAGATGTCAGACCATACACAAGGACAATGGCATGACCTCATTTCCATCCTTCAGAATATTTTGCACAGAGACAATGGCATGGCCTCATATCCATCCTCCAGGATATTTTATGCTGATATTGACAGAATACCCAGTTAGCCCTACAAGGAGTGCTAGGATAATCTCAACAGCTTGGTGGAGAAAGTTTCAGCTCCGAGTTAGTGCAGAACATAATCACTACTTGTGCAAAACTTAATCATGACTTCCTTGATGATAGATTTGGCTTCACTGGCAATTTTTAGACTGGCCAAAAAAAAAAAAAATGTTGTGATCTTGCATGTGAATCCATGGCCATCATTGCCTAAGTGATTAGTAGGGTCACTCATGATGTGGCTATCACTCTGAGGGTTTTGGCTAACCTGGATTTCATGAGACGGATATCTGCTAGCACTTGTCCACCCTCAAGACATATCATGCTTTGGTCCTTCAGTCAGCACCTTTATGGTATATCATTGCTGCATAGAGTAAAAATTGAGGAATTACATGAGCAGGTATCACAAGAATTGCTTCCGATCATACTTTCAGACTAAACCCATGTCAGCTGCAGTGGAGAGATGATCAGCGGTCAGATAGCACTGAAATGCAACAGTTTTAACCTCAGCATAATTCCAGAGGCAGTAAATAAAAGGGAAACAAACAATGTGTTCCCATCTCCAAGAGATGCTTTCAGGGCACACAAAGTACAAATGACACTAAATTTTTATCAGTTTGAACACCTAGAAAGCAGTGATTTTTGAGAACTCTGTAAATGAGTTCAAATTCAGACATAAAAAATACACTGCACTGTATAACATTTTTATTCAGTTGTTAAAATCAACTGAATAAATGAGAGTCTACAATAATTTTAAAACTAAACATACTTATTTACGGTAATCGAATTGATTCTGAATGGCAGAATGAAGAAAAGTGAAGGATGAAGTGTCATTTCTCACCAAATGGAGGAAGATCATTTTGAAATGAAGTCACATACCAGGTTGGACAAAACACCAAAGAAGAAACCAAAATTTTATGCAAAGTTTCAGAAATCTTGGCTCATATGGTAAAAATGGTCACCATGCAACACCAGTACAGGAGGTCTGTTGTGTAATATTTTACTTGTACATAATGGTGCTAGCTGGATTCACATGCTGGTTTTCTTGGGAAAAAAATGTCATCTGATTCCTTTCATCGGGGTGCTGTTGCAGTAGCTTAAATCTATTCACTGATAGTTGTGCTGGCCACATGTTAGGAGTGCAGTTTATCCTGATGCAGAATAGAATATAATGGTGACCATGGTAGAGATAGGATGCACACCATTGACATCTCCTGAAACTTATTCTCTTCCTGTTAACGTGATCAGGAAATGTATTTAAAGATGAACGCAAAATGTTTAGTAAATTTGTTTGTATCTCTGAGAATACATATCCAATCACATGACCATTAAACCCTCCCACAGCTTTCTGCAAATACGAGCATCCTCATTGAGGTATCTTGGCATGTAGCACTGGTGATGGGAGGTGAAGGGGAGGTTGTGAAGAGTTAATTCCAATTGTCTGTATTATAGCTAGATGGGAAGGACAACATTTTTAATCTTTCCTTGTTTGCTGTATTTGAGAGGTGGCAGAAATTCTTCCTAACAGAAATGTGATTGGGCAAGTATTTTAATTAAATGAAGTCAGTAGGACAATATTTTGATATTGAATGATACCAAAACATTGTCAGTTTAAAGCAATTTTATATTTTGTTTTCTTTAAAATATAGCAGTTTCAACACTGTGTTAAAATAAGATGAAAAATTTATGTCTGTTTGGTCAAGTATATTCTTAGTCAGGGTAAGTGGTTTGCTTTATTTTAGCACTGCGGTATATGGTGCTTTCATTGTGGCATCATAGTGTGACAGTCAATCCAGTTTATACTTGATCATACCTGTTGGTTGAATTTGTCAGAACATGTTGACATACTTTAATTATTTTTTTATGTATGTCTCTGGGGATGTTCAAGCCATGAATATTGATTGACAAAAAAAGGAGCAAAGTAATGTGAATAATTCCTATTTAAATATATGTGTGATCAAATTCTCATAAATGACGCATGCAGCTGACAGGGTTCCTACGCTACCTAGATTTTTTCCCAACAATGAAAATCCTTGAAATTTGCAGATATGGATGAAAATTGGGAAAACCCCAGGAATTTTCCACCACAATTTGATGACAATTGCATAATTGAGTCATAACTGAACTAATTGAGACTTAAATTTATTGAAATTTGACCAGAATATTCGGCGGTTGCAGTACAGATTATTTGGGTGCTTGCCATACACATAATTTTGCATGATCAGTCCAAATGCTTAATGGATTAGATTTGTATAATAGACTGGTTAATACAAAGATAGCTAGATATCATTATCTTTTCTTTGCATGGAAGGTATGAAAACCAGTTTAGCAACACAATCAGCCAACAAGGTGGCAGCATAGGGTACCGGCTTACCAGATCATGTAGCAAATTTAAACACTGTTGCACTGAGTCCTGCCAGTATTAAATCGATAAGAAAATGATTTATTCTCTCAGAAATTGCAATTATTACAATCATTGTCTTTCATCTGCCGACGGATGAGCTGAAACTGCATCATCAGTGAAATTTGACCTAGTACTCTCACCATTTGCATTGCTAGTCACACGAGTACACAAATGTCACAACCTACATGTTGATGACATCATAGGTCCAGTAGTCATGTGATACCAACAATAACCCATTTCAAATGTTGTAGACAAAATCTAAAATATTAAATGAAATTTGCGTGCTGTGTGTAATTAACAAAAAAGTTGAAAGAACACAAAATTCTATAGATACTTATTCCAAGAACAACTACCCAGGTAAAATTCATGAAACATGGAGCACTTGTCAACAGTGGTGTTGTTGTATCACATGACAACCCCATTGCCATATGCTCTTTGCTTGATGAATTTGGCTCATTTCAGGTTGCTGTGACAGCGACAGGTTTCTGGTTGTTCTTGGAATAAATATGTTGAGAATTATATGTCCCTTCGGGTTTTTATAAAACATATTTGATGTTTGTTTAATATTTCTGAATATTTGTGAAATAACATTAGAAGGGGGTTGTTGATGTCACATGACTGTTGGACTTCCAATGTCATAGGTTAAGAGATTTGTGTTAATAGCAAGTACCAGGTCAGGTTTCATAATTGCTGTGGTTTTGTCTCATCTGTCAGTGGATTAAAGATACAACAATTGTAATACTTGCAATTTCTGAGAAAATAAATAAATTTCCTATTGATTTTATGCAGGTATGACACAATGTAACATTGTTTGAGTTTGCCCTCCTGGTAAGTATCTACCCTATTCTGCTACCACACAGTGGCAGCAAATTCCATTTTTTCAATAGGCAATTGGCTATGACACCATGCCCAAACATAAATATCTAAATACAAAAAACCTGGTGGGAATATTCAGAGGAAACCCATATTAGAAAATTGTTGCCCATTCCATATAGTGAGTAAGTCGAATTTTTGTTTAAATATTGAATCTCTGAGCTGAACTTGGCTGCTAAACTATGACACTGTGACATGTAACATGGAGTATTGGTTTCAAATCTTAAATAGGTAACAGTAGAAATGGGAGATTGTTGTCTCTTGTATTATAGTTGAGAAACAATATGAACCCCTGTATCACTACAGGTTCAGGGACTAGTTTATCACATTACAAGCAAACATATGTTGATTTTACAGGAAATTCAATCATTGTTTATACAGTAGTATATAATTTTGCAGCTTTTTTTGTCTAAATTTAAATCAACCCTTTTGTAACTAGGTCTTTTTAAATGATGGATTTTTAACCAAATCGTCTTAAGGAGTTTAGGCTGTGTGAAAAATCTGGTTAATTTGGGGTTTATTTGGCACAGATTAATTCAGGGTTAAATTTTATTCTTTACAAGATAAAATTCTAATACTTTGCATTTATTGTTTTTTTGATACTGTAATAGAAAATGTTTATTTGGTGAGTAGGTGATTCCAAGTTTTCTTACCTAACCAGGTAGATACCCTATTTTGAATTTCTCCAGCCAGCTATCTACAGCATAGCTGTCAACTTTGATGAAGCTTGGTAGTAGTGTTCCTTAGGATATGCTGTGCCAGAATTGTGTCTTGCTTGGTTACCCTACCAGTGGTGTGGCTTCCATGGCATCCAGGTAGAAAACCTTTTTAAACTTCTTTAGCTAGCTGTCCACAGCATTACTCAATCAACTTTGATCACACTTGGTTGTATTATTCGTAGGGAGCTGCTGTGCCAAAATGGTTTGTGGGGTAGCTCTGCAAGCAGCAGTGAGGCTGCTTTAGCAGCCAGGTGAAAAACCTAAGAATGACACTCCTGTCACATAAACTGCATGTAAAAGAATACTCTGCATCAAGTGTGATGGATTCCTTGTATGAACATGTTTCACATTCGTACAAAACATGCCAGTGTACCATCTGATAAGTTAAAGTTACTGGAAGTTGGTACACAGTTAAACATCATATCAGATTTCAACCAGATTGATGGGAATTATCCTGACATGTCTTTCACTGCAAGGCACATATCTTATTACTACAACATTTGCAATTTAGTCCAATGTTTAAGCATTGTCAGGCCTGCTTGGGTCTCTTGTTTTACATGACCCCTTTGTTCTTATACACTCCATGATATTTAAAATTGCAACATTGAAAACTGGTATTATCTTTTGAAATAGATGCCTCTATTCAAGATATTATTTCCATAGAATCCCCAAATGAAAGGTAACAGTGAAGAGGTATCATTCATCTGTCATGAGAGAGAGAGATCACTTTTCATGTTTCTTTGTAGTTGGTGCTTCTCACGCATCAGCAACAGTATCCAGGGGCACACAGAGTGATGCAAATCTCCCTCAGAGCTTTCGGCATAGACCCAGGCATGACTTCAAATTTACAGCCTCAGAGGTAATTGTGTATCTGGGGTAGAACATTTCATTATCAATGCAGAAATGTAAATTCACAAGTCTAATTCTTTTAAAAGAACATTTGGAAGGACATTAAAATGGTTTCAAGTCTATTTCATTAAAAAAAAAAAATCATCTTAAACAGTCACAAGTCTAATTATTTTAAAAGAACATCTGAAGAACATTCAAAATCGTGTCATGTTTAATTCTCTTTAAATGACATTCAAAATACATGTAGTGTCAAGTGTAATTCTTTTAAAAGAACAGTCAGAAGTCTTGTTCTTTTATAAGAACATCTAAAATATTCCCCAAATCAGATTCTGTTAAAAGAATATGTGAAATATTTTGCTTGTTGCCATTCTAAATACAAACCAGAAATAATGTAATATGGTAATATGAATGCATGAAGAAATGCTTGATGTAAATCCTAAGAAATGTTTGATGTTAATGCTAAGAAATGCATGATATTAATGCTAAGAGATGTTAAGAAGATTTTCTCCTTTAATTAAGAGCTGTTTTGGAGAAAAGGTTGAGGTAGGTTGAGGAGAGGAGGGGGGGTCAGAGGGCACCAATATTTAATTATTTTGTTTTGCCTTTGAAGCGTAAACAAGATACAGAATTCTTCCATATAAGCGGTGGAGTAATCTAGAATGTTCTTGACAATTTTTTGGTGAAAGTCCCAATTACAGTTCTTTTAGTGGTAGACTGTATAGAAAAGTACCTTCTTCACCAGCTGTTGTGCTTTATTCTTGAGTGTCCTTTGTCCGCTTACAATTGGACATGCTTTGACTTGCTTTCCAACCATGCATATCTGTCTAAAGGAATAACCATTGCTACCATCTATGAAAATGCACTTTCTTGTCACAGATTTTCTTTAGTTATGAATACTGGTATGCGTCTTTATGTTGGTATGCTCATTGTTGTAATTATGTAAATGAACAATTAAACAAATGAAGGCACAAATAAACTCAAGCATGACATTTTTCACTTACAGACAGTCAGACTGGATGAAAGAGAGAGATACAGGCAGTTATTACAACAATTCACATCGGTTCCACTAGAGAGTAAGAAAACAGAGAGTGGTCAATCATGGGAGAGAAAGGGCAAAGGCATCAATGTACCAGCATTACCAAAGTGAGTCTTTCCAATGAATGGATAAAAGAACTTGAATGATCGTTTACATGTTTAATGATTGTTTACATATTTCATTTTAAATTTGACACATAATTGTATGATCATTATTATCCCCACATTTTTTAAAACATGCTCAGGATATTATGATACCCTTCATGTATCCATCCACATCATCTGTCTGTCCATCTTTCCAGTCTCCATCCATCTGTACATAACCACAGCTAATATACTGTGAGTTTATGTCACCCATGTGAGGGTGGACTATCTGCAAAAGAGGTCATCTTTGGCTTCCACCCTGGGGTTTTCTGAGAGGTGATTAAATGTAGATTTAAAAAATTTCAATTTCAGTGGCAATTAATTTTTTATTTTGTTCTGACCAAACTTAGTGTGTGCAGTCATGATAGGAAGATGCATCATGTATATGATAGATTCTCTGTTAACCCACCTGGGTCACTTTGTGGGGGTGGATGTGAGGGACAGGCAGGGAGGTATGGAATGGGGGTGGGTGGGGGTGGTAGAGTAGAACACATAGGGATTTGTGTTGGTAAGTCATATCAGTTGCTCTAGTTAAATTTAAACCGTTACCAGAGTTAATCTCCAGCATTTCATATCATCCTGTGCCATGCAACTCGAGGCCAGCAATTTTAAGAATAGAACATAACTATTGTGGGATTTTGCTATCTTGTTTCAGTAGCTCCTGGTAAAAGAATCCAGAAGTTTCTACAAGTTATTTTTAAGTAATTATTGTCTGTTTTATTAGATTAGGAGTTAGAAATATTATATTTGACAAATTAAGGACTTGGTTGCTGTTCTTTTTTTTTCATTTGAAGACTGAATTTGATGGAGTCTTGATTGTTGATTGAGACTTGTTTTATTTGCGTTTAATTTCATTTGAAGTGCATTTAGAATCCTTTTGAGTAAGGTTGTATTTTGGCTATTGTCTCATCATCTTTCCAGTTAACATCTCAGATGTACATTCTGATTTTACATTTATTGCTACTTTTATTGTTTCCTTTCACTTATACTTTTTTTTGAACAAATGGAAATGCTATTACTGATGTTGGATTTTCCCATTTTCTAGATTGTTCAGGGGGAATAACTGTTGTTTTTGTATCTTGTCTTATTAAAAGCATGCTTTGATAAAATAGCCAATGCATATAACCAGCATTAAATTTCCAATAGATAAAATTATAACTGCAATTTAAAAAAATGTAAAAATATAATTGTAGAGCATTTGTCAACATAGTATAATTTATTTTGTTACAATAAAAATGGTACAGATAAAATCACTGGCAATGACTAGTGCAGTTTAATGTGTTATGGCACAGCAACACAAAAAGATCTGTTTGTGCTGAGACTATTGGAATAAAGTGCCTAGTGCAAGAACATGCCATGGTGGCAGACCAAGGCATGTCTGAAGGCAGGATTCCAACATGCACCCTATTAGTCACTAGTTTGGCATCCCATTACAACATTGTAGCTCTACTTGTGATGATGTCATCACATCAGTGATGGTTGTTTTATTGTTGGCCTACAAGAACGATGCCACAGCTTGTAAAAGGTGAACATTGTCAGTGTAAGCTTCATATCCAGTAATATCATGTGAACTAGCTTTTGACATAGAAATTCAATGGCAGCTTGAAAGCAAACAAATTTTTATTTCATAGGTATGTGCTGTGTATTCCCATAGTAGGAACTTTGAGATAATATAACAATTGTTTTATTGATCTGTATGCCTGTCTGTCCAATAACATTTTTATTTTGGGAGCATAACTCAAAGTGTACCATAAGTAGTTCCAAAATTGAGAATGCTGGACAATATTTTGTATAAAGTAGAAATTGCTGAACCATGGGTAGTACAAAAAGTGAGAGTATTTGATCATATGTAGTATAACATTTGAGAGTACTTAACCATATGTGGTATAAAAAGTGAGAGTACTTGACCATATGTAGTATAAAAAGTGAGAGTACTAGATCATATGTAGTATAACAGTTGACAGTGTTAGACCAAATGTAGTATAAGAATTGAAATTGCTGGACCATTGTTATTATAAAAATTGCAATTACTGGACCATAGGATATTTTCACTAAGAGTCTCTTTATAATTCATCATTATATATTTGCATCTGCACTTTCCTTTTTCTTCAGAATGCATTCC
Organism: Megalonaias nervosa; assembly: GCA_016617855.1. NCBI lineage: Eukaryota > Metazoa > Mollusca > Bivalvia > Unionida > Unionidae > Megalonaias > Megalonaias nervosa. The sequence continues at coordinate 70,445 of JAECUM010008288.1, read as the reverse complement.
TCATTTGTGCTCATGCAACATACTATTTGTGCCCATGCAGCATTCCCATAGCTGCCAACCCTCATGATTTTGGCGTGAATTTCATGAATTTCTACAGCTATTAACAGATTCATGCCGCATGCAAAAAATTTACGAATTCCCCAGTTCTCATTTATTTTAAATTTTCCTGTTAAGTGCTAGTCGTGATATTGGCAGTTGCTGAAATGGTCCGGTACTGCTAGTCACGATGTTAGTAGGACTATAGCTGATTGGTACATTTGGCCCGGTAGCAAGCATTTTTGCCTATTTTAATCTATATGCATAAGAGTAGTTTTACAAATGCTTTTGAAAGAAACTGGGGCCTAACCAGAATTTTTCTCCGCGCATGCACCACCAGCACTGATTTGAATTACTGTTCGGCATTGCATCTTGAAAATGTTTTCACCACCAAGTGAAAAGAAATGTATTGCATAAAAAGTGAAGTATAGTTTGGAATATGCTAAAAATTGGCCATGCATTCAGCCATCAGATACCGATATACATCATGCTTTTTGCACACTGTGTGCCACAAATTTTAGCATTGGGCATGGTGGCAGGGACGATGTGAGGAAGCACATTGGTAGCAAAAAGCACATAGAGGTTGGGAAACATGAAGACAGCTTTTTTGAGTGTTGGAATTTTTAAAATTGAAAGATTAGCATATATCATAATTAGGTTGAGTTCACAGTTTTCAGTGCATGCGCCGACACCACTAATCATTAACCGTTCGACATTTCATCTTCTGGATTAATACCATTTTGTAATTAAGCTACACTGCAGTTAAAATGTTTTCACCTCCAAGGAAAAAGATTTGTATTCCACAAAAAGTGAAGTATAGATTGGAGTACACCAGAATTTGGCCTAGCATTTAGCCATCAAACATCGATGTACATTATGCTTTTCACACAGTAGTGTGCCACGAATTTTACAGTTGGGAATGTGCACAAGTGCTGGCATTGTTGCTTACAATTTACCTGTTGTACATGTACCATGTAGTAATATTATATAGTACATTTATGACATAAATTGTAAGCAACGATACAAGCTCCTTTGGGCATGTGGCAGAATGATGTGAAAAAGCACACTGCTATAGCACCCTCAGCTGATTTCAGTTTTTGAATACTTTAAGCCACCTACTCAAGTCCTGCATGCTACCAGCATTGTGAGCTTTCTTGTTGAACATAACCTGTCTTTCTCAGTAGGAGATCAGCAGCAGTGACAGTGAAAGATTATTTACTTTATTGCCTCCTTTGGTGCTGAAAATTTGCAACAATTTTTGTCACCAAGATTAACCAGCAGGCAAGAAGCCTGAACTGTTTTGAAAACAAATTTACCATAGCCCAATTTGTGTTCATTTTTTGTTTCCTATTCATTTTTCATTCACTTTGGACCACTCCTGTGGCCTTAGTGGTTAGAGCATCCATCTTGGATGCAGGAGATGTGTGTTTGAACTTCAGCTGCTTCACACCAAAGACTTATAAAAATGGTTTGCAGCTGCCTCACTTGGCATTCAGCATTAAGAGGTCAGTGTTAGGACTGGTCAGCCTGGTGTCAGGATAATGTGACTGGGTGGGACATGATGCCCCAGTGCTAGACATCACTATAAACTGCCACATTGCAGACATAATAGCGATATGGCTCAAATTGTTAAAGCTACATTAAAATTTAAAAACCCACATGTCTTCATTAACTTTGCATTCCATTTTTGTTTCACTGGTAAAATTACTCATTTCAGTTTCATGTTTTAAGTAGTGAAACCACCATTGTAATACAAGGTTGTCACCCACAAATTAACAAATATTTTGCTTAAAAATGTTAATTGAACTTTGCATTCCATTTTTGTTTCACTGGTAAAATTACTCATTTCAGTTTCATGTTTTAAGTAGTGAAACCACCATTGTAATACAAGGTTGTCACCCACAAATTAACAAATATTTTGCTTAAAAATGTTAATTGTGTGCAGTTATTGCACAAGATGTATCATTGAATACAAATGTTCGATAGTTTATTCTGAATTTCACTTTCACAAAGTTGTTTTTCCAAAAATACTTTCCCAATCACATTATTGTTAGGAATTATTTCTGCTACCGATGGAATCCAGCCCTCTCGAAGAAATGATAAGGGATAAACCTCTTACTGATTACCACACACAGCCCCTTACCCCACCAGGCGGCACTCTGTACCCTAGATATAGCCAGTTTGAATTTTCACTGTATCCTCTCAACAGGTCTCCTTGAATCCATGGATTTCTGATTTTTCTGTTGGACAGCTAGTATTCATTTCTGGTGGTACAGGAAGTCTGACAATTATTGTTCATGGTACTCACTACATTTTTGTGTATTTTGGTGAATTTGCAGACCTTTAGCGAATCCATTACTGGTTATTATACATGTATACAATCACTAACGCATATTCACATCTGCATAGTATTGCAATACTCTGTTCATAGGGTGATTTGGGTTAGCATTAATCAAATGTGATGTCTTATCCTGATATATTTATAATATTATCAGTATTACATTACCATTTTGATTTTTGTTCTTGCAATTCGATTTGTAAGTTCAGCTTGAAGGTTATTGTTGATTTAAGATATCTACAGAAACATTCATTCACATAATATTCAGTAGCCATTATCTCACCCTGTAATTACTCCAGCTTGTTTGTGACAACAGGGCTACTAAATGCAAAATGCATAGAAGAATTAAGTTTGTGGAAGACAGTCAAGAGTCTTGCCTTTGCTTGTATGAAATGCCTCTGATCCAACACATGAAAGGTGTGCTCTCTTCGGACCTAGGAAATGTGATGCATTGTTCTGCAAAACACAACTCAAGGGCAAAGAAAAAAGGCCTGGTGAAGATCTAGCTAACAGGACATCTTGAGTTTACACCTTCCCTCTAATTCATTACCTTATTTAGCAAGGGATGTGGGACTGCCTACCCTTCACTTGTGAAACTGCCTCATACAGAGGAAACCTTGTAGTCGGACATCAACAGAGATATTGAATCTAGATGGATTAATATGATTCATCAAGCTTTGTCAACAGAGTATGTCATCAAGCAAGAACAACAAAATTGTGTCATACAAATCTAGGTAACCACTGGGTATAAGTTCAGGTCCGCGCCCATGCATGATATAGTTGACAAAACTGTGCATATGGGAGTGTTGCAATTTTGCTTTGCCGACCAGGCCAGCATTTTTCTTATGGAGATACATTTACTGCTCCATTGTCAACCCACCCATCCAGTCACCTGGCAAACAAGTGTATCACAGTAATCTGTATGTAGTCCCAGCGGTCAACAGACTTAACTGCCTAGACGGGCTAGCCTGGCCGCACCAGTAATGCAGGTGCAACACTTGCAAGTGAAGCAGTCTATCAAGCCAGCCATACCAACACAGCTGCCTGTGCCAGACCATCATCTAGTACACAAGAAGTCTTTGATGTCTAAAGATGACTTGTTGCTTACCATTTATTAAGATTTACAGCAATGCATGCCAGTGATACAGTATCATCTTTGCCTTATGTTATGGCATGCCCAGGGACACACACAGGAGGACAATGACCCTCAAGTCAACAAATGTTCTGATTTAGAGTGCCCAGATAACTCTGTACCTTGGAAAGGTTTTAAAGCTACTGCACAGGAAATATTTCAAATTCTGTCATCCATGGAATGCCCACCACCACCAGCTACAAGTACTGCATAGAAATTCAAGACTTCATTTGATTGCGGCAGATACAACATACATTGATCAAGAGTTTTACCCTAGTCTTTGTGGAAATCACTGGTCAGTCATTAGACAAAATCAATGATCCAGGTAATAATGAGGCCTTTTTTTTGACAAGTCAGCTTCTGGCAACCTTTTCTCCATATTGATACAGGTAATACAGTGGCATCTATTGTAAAGATATTCCTAGCTTTCACAAAGATTTCACTGCCCTCAGTCTCTTTCTCTCTGTGTTACTCTGTGGACAATCAAGTTTTTAATATCACTTCAGGACTTGTAAGGAATGTGGTTTCTATTTCCTCCATCTTGGACTTTGCCTCTCTGATGGTGTCATGGACCAGTTTATTCCCTTGCAGTGAGTGGTAGACACCATCACATTGCCTCCTGCTGACTGCATGAAGGCTGACATATTGTAAAAAGAGATGAAGGCATTGCTAGTCAAAAGGGCTGCAGAGATCATTCAAAGATCAGTATCCTTGGGCTTCTATTTAAAGTTGTTCCTTGTCAAAATAGTCAGGAGGAAGTTGTGCTCAGTTATAGATTTGAACAAGTTCATAAAAGTCTCAGAGTTCAAAATTAAAATGGCAAGGTCCATCCATTTGTCCATACAACCAAATGAATACATAAGCATGGACCTATCATAGTTCCACATTTCTATCCATTCAACATCAAGAAAACACTCGACTTTCGCCTACAGGGTAGTAGTGTGTCAGTTTTGAGGCCTTTCAGAGCCATTCTGTATTCCTTTGCCCTTTATCAGAACATTGTACTTGATTATCAGAACCACTCCAGTGGCTTAAGTGGTTAGAGCATCTGCCTAGGATGTGGGAGGTCGCAGGTTCGAACCCCAGCTGAGTCATATCAAAGACTTATAAAAATGGTACTAACAGCTGCCTTCAGCATTAAGAGGTTAGTGTTAGGACTGGTCGGTCTGGTGTCAGGATTATGTGACTGGCTGGGACATCATTCTACTTGTCTGCGGTAAGATGCCTCAGTACTAGACATCACTTTAAACTGACATACTGCAGACATCATAGCAGTATGACTGAAAAATTGTTAAAGCTACATTAAAAATCCAAATCACGTGCATGCACACAACACGCACACTTCATTATCACCCACTTCTCGAGGACATCATCTGTGATGACAGTATACCTATAAAACATCCTACAAAAGCACATGGTAAGTTCAGTTTTGCACAATCTTCTGTGCCTCAAAGTTTAGTATGGATAGTCACATTCGAGAAGTAAGATCTTGTCCCTCCTCAACATTTCATTCATTTAAGTATGGTGTTTCTCACCCATGTAAACCTTTCTTACAAACACAAAGACTATAAGCATTGTTCTAGTGTCAGAAAGCTTCTTCCAGACAATTTATCAGAGTGAGGGAATTTCTTAAACTCCTTGGCCCCATTAATGCAGCACCTGATCTTACGAATCTTGGCTGCCTCTACATAAGCCCTTTGTTGATTGCTCTCCTCTCAGTTGCAATTGATTTCTTGTCAGTTAGATCATCAGATAAAGATCTCTACAGATATTTCTGATTCGACGGCAAAAGAGAGAATGGCTAAACATGGGAATTAAAATGGAAGCCATGCGAACAAAATTTACGATCTGCCAAGATGCAAGTTGGGGCTCACTTGCTACTGAACTTCATGATGGTCAGCAGAAAATGAATACACCAAGAGAGAACCCTTGATATCAACCTGTTGGAGATGAAGACAATTTTCAATGCTTCCCATGCCTGGCAGGATCACTTTTAATTAAAAACAGTCCTAATAATGTTGAACAATTCAGTTGTGAATTTTTGAAGAGGGAACAAAGTCACCACAACTGTGCATAAACATACAGGTACAACATATTCTGGGCAGACTCAATGTCCTAGCCAATTCTTTATCATGTAGAGGACAGCTACTACACACAGAGTGGTCCCTCCATCCAAATATCTGCCATTGAGATTTTTACATGTGGAATCAGCTGATGGTAAATCTGTTTGCGTTGACGTCAAACAACGAGCTGCTGACCTTCATCTCCCCATTTTCTGGACCCTGATGCATGGGCAGTTGACACCTATTCAGTCAACTAGGAGGGAGTCTGGGCCTATGAATTTACTCCATCAGTTCTGATCTGGAACATAATCCAGAAAATGAGGTGCACAGATTACAAGATAGTCCAGATTGCCCGTCAGACATGCTCAGGAAAATCCTAGTTACCCCAAAGATGCTCAAAAAGCCTCTGTCACCAATCTTTTATCCATATCTTAAGAAACTTCATGTTCGCACAAGGCTCTTGTTCAGCAGGCCATGTGCAGAAAAAACATGAAACCTTTTGTTATTCAGCAGATGTCAGCAACTACATGGACCAGCACTCCAAATGTATACAGGGGAAAATAGCATTCATTTTGTGACATATTGAGCAAATGACATCACGCAATTTCAGCCTCCATTCCCCAGCTGGCCAACTTCTTTCTTTTTCTCTTTGAAAGCGTTTAGCTAACACCAGTAATAATTAAGGGGTATCACTCCATGATTTCTGATACATTCCAGCATGGGTGACTTGACATTGGTCACAGTTACGATCTTTAAGACTTGTTGATCAGCTTTGATATATTCTGACCTTTCTCACTAACCCAATTTCCATAGTGGAACCTCTCTTGGGTTTTGAAATGGCTTGATTTTTTTATATTCGAGCCTTTGTCCATTGTCCTGCTGAAGCAGCTATCATATAAGATCTGTTACCTGATAGCCTTGGCTTTGGCATTGAGAGTAAGCAAGCTCAGTATGTGGATCCAAACTGTCTACAATTTCCTTCTGACAGTTCTGTGATTTTAATGACACAGCCATGTTACATCACTAAGAACAAGTTTTTGTCTACTGGCAACCAGAAAATAATTGTACATCCTTCTCATTGATCATGCCTTTGAGGGAGATTCGATTACAGGACCAGGTACATATGGTCAGAAAATATTGGAAACAACAAGACTACTCAGTTAGAATGCTGGAGGCTTATCCTCCCACTCAAGTACAAACAAGGATCCAACTCCACAAGCATATCCAAGCTATTTTCATAAGCCTTGTCTTTCAATGCAATTTCTCAGTTAAATAGATGATGGAATCAGTTGGCTGGCATGCTCAGTCTACATTTTCCTCTTTCTATTTTCGAGACATGGCCTCACAAAACAGAAGTAAATTTTGGTTGATGCCAAGACAGTCACCAGGCCATTCCACTCCTGATACAACCACATTCTTCGGTATGACCAGTTCACTTTCACTGGATTCACCAGAGAAAACTTTCATTAGTAAATATTTGTCAAGTGTGGGAGACTACATGATATTTCTTTGCACATGTATATACACTTATATTCAGTTGTTGTAACTATCATTTGGAGAGTTTCACCCTTTAAAGTAGCAAGTACTTTTGACCCTACATGGTACTGTTAGGTAGAGGTTGTACGAGCGGCGTTTCCTCATATTACCTATTCTTCTAACTTAATGTGATTTGTAATGTATTTGACAGATAAAGAAAATTTTACAGTAAATTTTCTCAGAAAATTCTTGCCCAGTCACATTATAGTAAATCTCTCCCACCCCTCCACACAATGCAAGTGTCCTGTCTTAGACCATGCTCAAGGTAAAACCGGCTATACTTGACTTAAGGAAGTGCCACCTAGCGGGATAAGGGGAGGTCATTTGTAAGAGTTGTTTCCCTTTGTCTATCCAATGTATAGGTGGAGCTTTTTCAAGTCTATGATAGGGCTGGATTCAAGAGGTAGCTAAAGTAATCCTAATGGTAGTGTTATTAGGTAGTGTATTTGTTGTAGAAACAATTTGCTATACAATTTCCTATTTAAAACTTTGGCAGTCTTTTCGCAGATGGTTCAGTTGAATTTATATTTGTGCTGTAAAATTTAATCATTCATGAATAGATTTGAGAAATGCATATGCACCTGATTGATTAAACTGTAAACAAGATGGGTGTTTCAACTTCACTATCTATGACCTACAAAAGTAAAATTATTCTGAGGTACAATAGAATCTCTGGCTTGAACATTGTTGGCTACTTGTAATGACACTTAAACTTGTTGATTTGAACTCTCAAGTGATTTGATAGGTCCTTTGGAGTTCAGGCAACAGAGATTGTATTTTATAGTGTGAAATGCTTTAAATTTGTGGGATTCCAGTTATTGTGGGTGAGCTGGACGATGAATTTAATATATCAACCAAGCCAACATTACCCCCAGTCCCCAACCCCAATCATATGCTATAGAAGGGCATCACCGGTTTCTTTCTTTGCTTGAAGACCACAGCTATCTATAATGCTGAGAATTTGAATTATACATTAGGATAAGTACATGAATGATAAGGAACACTCAAACTGATCAATCACAATTTAATTTGAATGCAAAATTTCATGAACATGACAATTTATGCGAGATTGCAATGACTTGACCTAATGTATAAATATAAAATGCAGATTTTTACGCACTGTCTGGCCTTTTTCATTTCCCAAAGCTGATATTCCAATTTGAAAACACATTTTTGCACAAATCAACTAACTGGTAAACAAACAATTAGCAGATTAGTCTCACTTTCTCAGAGCTCATTTCAGACAGTTCTCTTTGAAGTGTTAATGTATCCAGATAAGCCTATTTGCATCAGCCAAGACCTGATCCGATTTTACATCTCTTCTGACCTCCACTTTATTTAACTAATCAATCATCTGGGTTAATCACCACTCAAGACCTGCCAACTCAAACGATTTTGCCTTAAGTCTTATGAAAATGACCCTTAAATTACGGACTTATCAAATCAAAGCAAAAACTACAGAAATATGATTGTTTTGGTATAATCCTGATAATTGAAATCATGATTTAAGTTGTGATTGTTATTAACAATCAAATCTAGGGGTTGGAACTTGTACATATATGTAACTGGCAGAAACATTATATAATCTCAGTTTCCTTTAATTGAGACATCAGCCTTTTTCCATGATGCACTTTGAAAACATGAAAGACCTTTAGCTTATACTTTTGTGGTAAAATCCACTTTCAGCAAAACTCTTTATATATGGCAAAGATTGTATAGGAAAAAAGAGGTTTACAGTCATTGGTTTTGTTCAGGCACCTACTTCCTAATTGTTGAGAACTTTATGCTTTGATAGCAGTCTTTAAGAACACCTGAGAACTTCATTACCTAATTATAAAGATTACAATAACAGTATTAAATGTGTTAGCTCAGACTCATGTGGAAAAAGAAGTTTGCAGTTTCTTAAAGACCTTTGCATTGACACTAGAAGTTAGCAATGAATATCTTCCGTAATAAGCTTAATTACTGCAGTACAGATTAAACCTGTTTACTTGAAAATGTGTGGAAATGAATGTGTAATCTTTCACAGAGACGTGTATTGCATTTTCTTTTTCTTTTTTTGTACATGGTAAATCTCTGAATTAGATGCCACAAATATGTATTATTTTTTTTACCAAAACCTCAGTTTGAAACTCCTATAAAGTGTTATGCAGTATTCTGTACAAGTTTGATATATTTATTTTGAATTTATTGGTTTAACTGGTTTCCATTCTACTTTCATTCCTTGATTTTTTTTATTGATTTCCCTAAAATTGATTGATATATTACCTTTTCTTTTGGCAGATTTTATTTTAAGTCCAATGCAAGCATTCTAGGCAGTAATTATGTTCAGGATGTTGATCGTAGTTTTCTGCACCAAGAAGTATCCATCCCTCGACAGAAGGTTGTTGCATCACAGTTCATCAAACTCAAAGGAAATGGTCTTGGTCCACCTCCATCAGAAAGAACAGTGATTGATCTCACTGAAGATTCAGTTTTAGAAATTAAGCCAGATGAAGAAATAAATATCAAAACATCAGAAGGTTTGTTTAATGTGTGGACTGGTGACACATCATGTACTAATTGATAACTCCACGTTCATATATTTTTACATCAAAACAATGACAATAACACTCATTAGCCTTGACATTTTTATGAACATGCCCGTGGCAAAAAAGGTCAGTGAGCTTGAGCTGTTCAGAGATTTTATTGAAGAATGTAAAATCAACTTCGGGTAGGTTCTTATTGAAATGGAAAGAAATATGTATGGTTCAGATTGTTCTAAACTTTAAATATTTCCAGAATTCTGATGAATTTATTAATTTTAGAATAGGGTGAGGCTCTTCAGTGTATTTCACATTCATAAGTTCTGATTAAAGTTAAAACTTGCTTTATTCTTCAGAATTCTTTTTGACCAAACTTATATGTCCAGAAATTATTTCATTTCATTCCAATAGACTGTTAACATGATGTGTATGAATATCAGTGCTGGTAAAATCTCTTATTCACATTGATCAGCTAAAATTGTTTTTTTCAGTCACACCGAGACATCTGAGCAAAACAGAGAGTAGAACTAAAGACTCCAGGTTTGTAATTCTTTGTACGGGAGGAAATTATGCAGAGTTTATGAAAAGTTAACAGCCATTCATTATTCCACAGTTAAAGAACTTACCTGTTACTTGGAGGAAAAAGTTTATTTTAGTACAGATCTGAGATATATACATGGTCCACACAGGTCTTGAAAAACTCTTAAATTTGATGTCTGGTCTTGACAAACCCTTGAAAATTAAATGTCCTTCAAAAGCCCTTGAAAAGTCCTTCAAAAGCCCTTGAAAATTATTGATATAAACTTGCTATTATTAACTATTTAAAGTTTGCCTATGATTGGGGGGGGGGAAGGTGAGCATTGGTGACTGTTCTAATCCTTCACTGTATCAATCACTGTGTTTATTAGGAAACCTTTAGTATTATCTCTTGTCATATGACCTGATTGCAATAAATTTTTATTCAATAAATTTTTATTCAAAGTTCCTAAAGCATTATTTAGGTGTCACTAATGAGTGCAAATGGCAAATGAAACTTGTAGAATATCAGCCTTGTTGTCAGCTTTAACAATGGGGAAATGTACATTCAATCATAAGATGGATAACAGATCCCAATACCTAAGGGTTAGAGAGTTCAAAAGGAATAAGTGTGGCCATGTGTGTTTTTTGTGTGTAATAAAGTAATTGTTTGGGGGGAAAATGGGTTTGTGTTCCCTTTCCTTGCATATGAGAAGTAAAAATACCAATCATTGGTGAATACATTGGAATCCTCTGAGGAGTCATTCATTAAAAACTTTTAACACTTCATTGTTAAATTGAATAATGGACTCCACATACATGCAGTAAGAGGTTTCAGAGTTCAGTTTTAAACGTGTCTAAGTTAAATTTAAGCAAGCCCCTTGAACCAATTACAAGAAGGCTTGAAATGTTCCTACATTTGGTCCCAAGATATTTGTATGTACCGTGTGTATAGCATGGTCCCAAGATATTTGTATGTACCGTGTGTATAGCAGCTGTTGATAATAAAAGTGCATTCCTTTTAGAGATATTAAATTTTTACATATGATTTTTTTTTTGGTGTAAAAATAAACAGTTCTTAAAATTCATAAAAGCTGAAAGTTCATAAAAATGATAATATGTAGAAGAATTGGATTACTGTTCAACCCATGTTAGTTTGATGTGAAACAGTCTGTTTTCAGACAGCATCAACAGTTTGCTTATGTTTTGTGTGAAGATTTTCATTATATTTCCTGAACTTCCTGATAGAGTCTCATCATACTTGGCATGAATTATTATGAAGCTAGTCAGTTTATTGTACAACATGCTTACTGTTCGCTGCTTTTATCTTTGAGTCAAGGTCACATTTGATGAAATTTGCTTAAAGGTTTTGGTTAAAGTTTTTTCGTTTGCTTATATTTCATGAATCCCATAATATATTTTCATTGTACTTGGCATGGCTCATTATGAAGCTAAGATGATTCATTCTTTAATGCTCTCACTCACCCCTGTGACCTTAGAGTCAAGGCCACAGTAAAAAAATGTATGTTATGGTTTTGGTTAAAGTTTTTACATTTGTTTGTATTTCTTAAACTAGCATGATTAAGTTTCTTCATAATTGGACTGAATCATTATGAAGCTAATTCATTCTGTGATATGTTCATGCAGCCTTTCAGGGAACCAGACTAACTTTATAGCAGCACCCCAGATGCTTTAAACTGCACCTATTCATGCGAAGCGTCTGCATGATCAAACTGTTGCTTATAGAATTTTTAAAAATGGCGTCCAGAAAGCGATGCATGTTTAAGGCGAAAGGGAAAATAAGCTTCTAGAAAAGTGTTAATAATCAACACAGAAAAATAAAAAGGAGTATTCAGATTCTTGTGAATAAAAGCAGGAAAGGACACAATTATGTTTATAGGACATCACATGCCAATTTGAGTATGTTTCATGGCAGGAGATATGATTGCCATCTTCATGTGAAATGGAAATTTTTTTTACAAGAATTACATCAAGTTGAGAGATAGAAACAAGCCATTATGTTGCATAGGGTTTGGAACTAAAGTTTATGCTACTGTACTAGTGGTAAATAAAGCCTACACTTACTTTACAAACTTTTCAGTTGAACATAATGTTTATTGTCGCTGCTTCGAACATTTAATTATGTCTTCCAGCTTTACAATAGCAGTTATTGATATCTTGTTACACCTTACTGAAAACTGGTCAATCTTAACGGAAAAAAATCAACTGCCTTACTGAGACGGACTCGTCAGGGTTGGCAGGTCTGTTTATGTTTAGTAATAACATCAGCAGAATTTGGTTGTAGGAAACATTCATTTGTTAGTAAATCTTATAAATGCTAAATTTGTTGTGTTGTGTGTGCATTTAATGTACTGATACCTCTTTTCACAGTAGAGTGGAGTCACCAAGAACTATACAAGAATCACAACTTTGTTCAGAAGAATGGCTAAAAGAATTGTAAGTAAATAATTCATTACTTAACTGAAGGTTTCAGATATGATATTCTATGTTTGTAGACCTTTCTTGAGATGAATATAAATGTTATGAACCAATAAAACTTGTATTGACTAACATGAAGTGGAGGTCGTTATGTTAGGTATACAGTTTCGTAAAATTTTATGTTCATTGAAACAAATGTCTATATTATTACATTATAACATTATTTCTTAAAAGTTGCAATTTAATTTGCTTTTGAACTGTATAGATGCCTTCTTAGCCTGCATGTCAGTAAGAGCTTCAAGTTAAGACATCAAGTTAAAGTCAGTTTCATCATGACCATTCCTGCTAGACCTTATGATTTTACTGTAAGCCTTGTCAAAATGAAACATAAATTATAATTATTATGGTATAATCTGGATATTAGCTTGTCTGGTTCAGTCTAGATCCAGGTTTTGATGTTGGACTTGGTAGAGTTGGTCAGGGAACCAGACTAACTTTGTAAAGGGTACCTCAGATGATTTAATCTACTCATGTTCTTCATATAAATTGTTCATTGATTAGGAGGTCATATTTAAGTTATAACATCATCTAAAAATGTGTTTAACAAATGAAAACATATTCAAAGGGAGAGAACAATTGTCCTATAAAAGAGTCCAAACAGTCGGTACGAAAGTTTAAAAAGAGTCCAAACAGTCGGTACAAAAGTTTAAAAAGAGTCCAAATAATAGGTACGTAAGTTCTTGAAAAGGTCCAAACAATGGAAATAAAAGTTTTTATAAAGATCCAAACAATGGGTACAAAAGTTTTTAAATGGTCAGATACCTAGCCATGCATGGATAAAGAATGAAGGCATTATTACTTGAATTGCACATTATGTTATAGCACTTTGAGTACTGTCCATGGCATAAGAGGTGACTGCTGCTACCATGTGCATTCATGACAATAAAAACTATAAAGATTGGGCTTGGAGCTGCAGTTTCTGAAATTAAACCGGAGGTCATTGAGGCTGCAGTTTACTTTGCAAACATTTTAATAGCAGACAATTCAAATTGCAGTACAGCAAAAAACTACTGGCATTGTATTACGGCACTCTGAGTAAAATGAGAGAAAAAATGTGGGTATGATTTCATCCCAACCTTTCAGTGTATCAGTTGATGGTAGCATTGAATTGGAAAAACATGACCCAGTTACATACAATTAGGCACAGAAAATGGATCATCTGTCATTTGATACGTTGGAAGCATTATCCTAGTGAAGAAACTGAAAGGAATAAAAAATTTTAAAATGTAGTTTGAATGACAGTTTCTCTGACAAATACATTACCCACTCAGATTAACATTAGAGAAAGTAATATCTGCTACCCCTGTATCCATCTCTCCCTGAAAGAGGAAAAATTGTCCCTCCATCTACATGTCACATAGATGAAGGGAAGCAGCTCTGCCACATTAACTCCCCTTGTTCCCACTAGTTGACCGAACGCGTCCTCCATGTTTATTAGTTTAAACTCTTGTTTGCAACTGTGAAAAGTTCCACTGAAGAGTCTGTTGTAATTTATAATCAAATTTGACCATCCAACATTTATTTTCTGTGGTATAGAAAGTTAGAATAGACTTGTGTGTACAATAGTTGCTTTTTCCAATGAATTTATTCATATTTATGCAGTTTTATACTTGTTGCTATTCACCATGTAATGTCAGTCAGAAACAGTTTTATCACTATAATTGCATTGGGCTGTTGAATTTCAGTCTGTTACTTCTTGGGTCATCTTAGTAATAGGAGTTTACCTACTGGAACAATTTGCATATTGTATGCACATATTTGTAATTTTCTTTTCTCTTTCATTACAAATATGTTTTTCAGGTGCAAGAAGTGCAGATGCTTTAAAGTCATACAGGATAACTACAAGATGTTCCTTGCCCACACAAAATGTTCTTCCTTACACCTATGTGGCATGTGTGTAATGTGGACAGTGATGTTTGGTCCAGCACCTTGAAAAGGCAATTGAAGGGTCATAAAGGGCATGATCAAAATCTTCTGAACATGAAGTATTAAACATCTATCTGAATTCAGAATCATTGACAAGTTCCATGGGGATGTTGATATACCCCCCTCTGCCCCCCCCCATTAAAACATGCCTACAACAGCACCTATGGTGACCTTTGCTTCATATCCATCTGAAGCAATGCCAAACAATTCCACTCATGCTATATATTGCAGTTGGATATGATACTCATACTGCAACTAGCTCTGTCATCTTGAGTATTAACAAGCAAGTTGGACATAACGTGGGTCATTTTTAATCCAGTTTGGTAGCCCACTGGTCATGGACTTGGGAAAATTGAAACCAAGTTTGCAGGATTACTTTCTAACTTTGCCAACAAGACTGGACCACAAGTTATATTATTCTCCATATGCCATCCAAGCTGCCTGCCACACATTCCAGTTGTCTCATCAGTCAGTGTACAGTTTCAGTAGTGATGAATCTGTTTTCTTTAACTGGCAAAAAGCTTGTTGCTTGACAGTTCCCCCAGTGACAGTATACAACACCCAGCAGACCACCATGGCAAACCAGCCATCTGGACAGACCATATCCATTGTACCAGCATATAGCTAAGTGGAATCACTTTTAGAGCCAGCAAGCCTGCTCAGTCCAACTGACTACAATACCCTGGCATTCCCCAGCTGGACCACACTCCATGCTGGACAAGACTTCATCCAACCCTACTAGTATATTGAACAGGTTGAACCTTTTCTTAAAGATGATGCAGATTTGGCATCATCACAGCAGTACAGAATGCTGTACCCATGGATGCAGAACATACAATAGGAGTAAAAAAAATGCCACTTTGGAGCCACATGGACTTGCCTGAAAATTCTGATCCAGCCATTGAAAGGACCGAATTCAGTTTCAGGTGGCAATCAAAGAGATATATAGAATCTCGCCATACATATAAGGTCAAGACCTCAGTTGATATTGATGAAGATGATTATCATCCATTGTTAAGAATTCTACAACAGTCATCAAAGACTGCAGAAATTACCAGGCATCGTGCAGATAAAATCTTCAACCCCAGTAATTTGAGGGCCTTCATTTCAGTTGTAACTTTATGTGTGTGTGTGTGATTTGGATTTTTAACATAGCTTTAAAAAAAATTCAGTCATGTCGCTATGATGTCTGCAGTGTGGCAGTTTATAGTGATGTCTTGCACTGGGGCATCATGTCACAGACATGTAGTATGATGTTCCACCCAGTCATATTATTCTGACACCAGGTCAACCAGTCCTAACACTAACCTTTTAAAGCTGAGTGCCTAGCGAGGCAGCTGTTAGTACTATTTTTATAAGTCTTTGGTATGACTCGGCGAGGGTTCAAACCTGCAGCCTCCTGCATCTGAGGCGGATGCTCTAACCACTTAAGCCACTGGAGTGGTCAGTTATAACTTTCTCACTACACTGGTAAAATGACATACCAATGTTTATTATTGAGATGTACATAACCTAGTCAAGAATATTACTGCTGTCAACATGTCTTTCTCCACTCTGTTATTAAGTGGATAGATATGTATTTAAAGCCACATCAGAGTTGATCAGGAACATAATGTAAACTTCCTTCCTACATGACCTAGCATATCTTGTGATCTTTCACCTATTCAAGAAAGCTGAAAGTGACCATGCCTGGGAATCAGTATGCTGTATTTCCTAAGTAGTCAGTAAGGCTATTCACAACACAATGGTTATTGCCCTTACAGCTTTTTGTAACCTTAACATAAAAAGACGAGACATACTCCTGTGATCTTGTTTTAAATCCACTATGTGGCAGTGTTGCATTACCTTGCTTTTGATTTCACATGGTCAGCCTGAGGGCTGATTTGAGGAGGTGAGAAAGCAGTTAACACAGGAGTTGCTCTTTAAGTTCTCCACACTAGGACTTGACTCTATGTAACTTGTCAGGGGTCATACCAGAGAAGGAATGATCTTCAACAGAAAGATTGGAGGGGTAATTCACAGCAACAACAGCAACTTTGGCTAGATGAGCTTTAGGTGGCCCTCTGCCCATACCTTCCACTGGCAGGCCAGGAGGGGGGAGAGTTTGTGGTTTCATGGGTTTAACACCATTTTTCAGCACATGATATGGTATACATGGTTGACACTTTATCTACTGGAGGAAAAACAGAAAACCCTGGGAAGAACCATCAAACCACAGGAAGCTACTGGCAAGCTCTTTAAGCCACCAGGAGCCCCTAGGAGAGGGAGAGAAAACAAGTTTTCACCTCCCCAAGCCTCCCACCAACAGCAAATGAGTTGCCATGTCTTCTGTCCACTGACGACCATCTTGTGAACACTAGACTCCTTCCAGCCTACTAGACTCAGATTGACCTATTTCTGACAAACAGTTTGGTCATCCAGGTCATTTCTGATCCAGATCCCATACATCCGGCCTTGTCGACTTTTGCTCTCTCCCTTTATGAAGGAGATCACAAGCTATCCCATGAAAGTGGACATTTGACAGAAGTCAGTGGAGGAATTCCAAAAATTAGACACCTAGTGTTTCTATTCTAGACTTTTTGTTGCCTTGGAAAATTGAGACCTCTGATAATCAGTTTGCTACTGTCCTAAAGTTCTTGATGGAGATTGCAAGGTTTATCTGGCTATCTGTGCAATGTATTGAATGTGCGATTAGTCTTGACCTGTACAATGCATATTTCCTTATACCTATTCTTTTAATATTATGCAAATACCTTTGCTTTAGCTACAGTGGGGTAGTGTACCAATTCTGTGCGCATTTGGACCATCACTAAAACATTGGACTGCACCATATCCCTATTCAGGATGCCCTCCTCTACAGCAACAGTTGAGCAGTTGAGTACCTGGACAATAAACTGCAAAAACATTCAGTTAAGTTCAGTTTTGATTCACAGTATGAACAAGTTTCTCCACCTTATTTACAGCGTAGGGTGGATAGTCCACATGAATAATTTGGATCTTGTCCCATCTCTGCATTTTGTTCTTCTAGATATTCAGTTTCTAACTCATTTAACCTGAGTCATCAACAGTATCATTTATGGAGAAGGGTCTGTCAGAACATTTAGTGCAATGGGAAGTCCCTTCAACTCCTCAGCTTGATCAGTGTGGTGGCAGACTAGTTATACAGTGGCCACCTTTACATGTACCTGCTGCAGATGACAGTTCTGGCTCAGTGGTATCCAATCTCAGGTCATTCAGATATCCCAATTATGATCTCAACCAAAATCAGTCTTTTCCTGCTGCAATGGCAATATGGGAAATGTGGCTAGCAGTGTGAATACCTTCAGAAGTCTCTCTAGAAATCACAACCTATTCAGATGCCAGTTTGTTGAGTTGGGGTCACACTTGCTACCAGACTTTGTGATGGTCATCAGCTAGTGCACACGGCAGTAGAATGCTCTTCACATCAATCTCATGGAAATGAAGGCCAGTCCTAACGAGGACATTTATAATAATGTCATAATGAATTGCCATTTCAAACAATGGGACACAATCACTGAATTTTGCATTATGGTATGAGTACCTTCATTGGAGTACCCGATATCATATAAACATACACAAAGAAACACATCCTGGGCAGTCTAAATGTCCTGGCCAACTCATCAACTGCATTATACTGAGTGGTCATCATCTGTCCATCTTCCATAATGTCGGCACCCAATGGGGTTGACTGATGCCAGACTTACTGCGACATGGTGGAACAACAAACTGCGCTTCTTTATTTCTCCATTCCTGGGCACACAGGCATGGGCCATCAGTGCTCTTTCAATGGGCTAAGAGGGAATATGGGTATATGCCTTCCCTTCAGTCATTTGAATAGCAAAACTAATGCAGAAAATGAGGGGAAGGACTTGCAAATAGTTTTACTTGAACCTTTCCAATGGGACAGATTCTGAACTTTCACAGGATCAGGGATTTGGCTTATGAAGATTTCAGCTCATGAAATGCATTCATTGCATGAGTCTGTGAATGTAATGTAATGGGATATAACAGAATCAGTTGGCTAGCATTCGCAGTGAACTTTTTCCAGTTTTTATTTGCATGACATGGTCTCACAAAGAAGAGAGCTGAATCTTGTTGCACCACAGGTAGCTGCTTCCAAAGTTACCATGCTTAACTGATCACATTACTATCAGTCCCATCCCTAGAAACATGAGCAACCTGTTACAGGTTTTGAACTGGTAAATACCAGAGATATGTGTAGCCACCTAGCAGGAACAAGGAGGGTTGATCTGTAAGAGTTACTTCCACTTGTCGATATGATGAGTGTATTTTTATGGTACCCAGTCTCAAGACACTTGTGTGTGTGTGTGTGTGTGTATATATATATATATATATATATATATATATATATATATATATATATAACCATACTTGATGCATGTCTTTATGGTGGCAAATCTCCGACACACTGTTATATATACAGTCATTATACCTGATGATATTCTTGGTGGAGAGTCACTGACACACTTTCATGCGATATTTACAGTATATCTTGGAACAAGATAAACAATTTTTATTCCTTTCCATAACTTGTGGTTAAACATTTTGTTACCTAGAAACTTGTGGATACAAAACAGATTGTGTTGAATTTTCCTGCCAGCAACCTCGCATGTTACAATAAAGGAGGTGAATAGAACACTTATTTGATAATACACTGAAAGCAGTTAACATTGTGTTCTTTTTTATTTTGTTCATAAGCAATTTATTTGCATAAGAAACATCCAGTATCCAAAATTGTATGGTCCTGTGATGTAGCATACACATCCATAATGTGCACTGTTGTGCTGAGTTAAAACATTGACATACTGTTCATTGACATGAAGATGTATAAACAGATCATGTTTAGTTGTGATCAAGGGTTTCAGCATGTTATTAAACTGAAAATTGGATTTTAAAAAGGTCACAAACGAGAGAGAGAGAGAGATAACCAGTTGCTTCAAGGCACCATCAATTCACACATGACATGGTTAAGTAACACGATGGGTATACATTCTGTGAAATCTGTTAAAGCATATGCTGCAGCTGAATAGGCTTTTTTGTGCAGCATGATGACAGGAGGTTTAAATAACTTTAACTAGATATGGGATTTCTTGGCACTGAATAAGTATCAAATTCACAGCTCGATCAAAGGGTTTGGAAAACAAATATTAATGCTGCCATTACTTGTGAAGGTTTTCTTGCAGGCAGATAAGTAAGGAAATATTACTTGGGAATTAGACATGGTTTTTGCTAAGGGCAAATATAAATCAGATCAGAATTTGTATTGCATCAAACACAGTGAACTACAAAATACAAATATAATATAAATACATATTGTTCAGACTTACATGAAAATGGGAGCAGTATACTTGCTAGTAAACAGTGGTAAACAATATTAATGGACACTTCACTCTGCAGTAGGTAGTATTTAATTTAATATTTTAAATTATTAAAATCCAAATAAATGTAGATACAGGTATCTTGTAATTGCAAAATATTGACTTTCCAGTATAAGTTTGCATTTAGGAAGAAAGGTGTGAAAAACACTGATTGGTTTTTATTATTTTTAATAAAATTAAAATTTGAATGCATTTTTGTCATGCAGGTTTTTAATTATTTCATTTTTAAATCCTACAGTTATTAACTTTATTAATCTTTTTATCAGCTAATTATCAATATTATGAATGAAAAAGTGTCCCAAAATTTTATGACTCCTAAACAATTATGACGTAGAACATACAGTGCACAAAAAATAATTGTTAGAAATTAATTTATGGTGTCCCAACATATACAGTGTACCAACATATACAGTATATGGGTGTATTCGTGGTGGACAGTACAGCACCTCACATGCAGAAAAATTACCAGGGACCTTCTTTTTACACCATGGTGTTTACATTATGATTTTGCATTAACTTGGTTTCTCTTACACTGCACCAGGTATAATCATTAAACTGATGGATGCATTTTTCTTGAGGGATACTTCTCACCACAGGCAATAGTAGATCACAGTGACCTATTTGTATTTCTATGTTGAATTTGCAAGATATTTTGGATCATGCCACAGCGGAGTACGTGAGACAGTTTATCATGATATTCTTTCTACATTTTTTTTAAGTTTGAAATTTAGACAGCTTAGTATGAAAAATAATAAGTAAATTAAAATCTGTTTCAGGTTATCCAGATTATTAGAACATACAAAGCATTGGTTTCCTTGCTATTATTGAATGCAAAATGTTCTTGCTATTGAGTCCACTTTTGATGGATAGTTGTTATTCTGTGGAAAATACATTTTATTTACCTGAGTTACCTCATTTTGTATCTTTGTAAGCAGCTTTGGCTTCATTAACATAGGCAAAAGAAAGAGAAGAAAACTGATGAGTACAGAATACAATGTGAATATTTCTTGGACATGAACATTTTTGAAAAGTGTCAAAAAACCAGTAACATATTTTATCTGAATTTTTACTTTCTGTAACCTATTTCTTTGGCCTATACCATTCCTGACAAGTAGAAATAACTTACTAATGGATAATATTACATACTTAATGTTTTCTTGTAGATGGAGATTCTGTTTTGTTTTGAAATTTTGACATGTAATTATTTTTTGTTTGTAGAAAATCTAAATATGCTGAAAGTGCGAGAGAGAGACAAAGGAAAATAGCAGAGGAGGAGATCAAGTTAAAAGTTTTTGCAGAAAGAGTAAGTATTTTGCTTAACTTTTAAACTGCCTATATTATGTACACATCATACTGTCTGCCTGTATTATGTATACATCACACTATCTGCCGATTATATACAAACATTACTTTGAAGTCTGTTGAGAGAAAAGGTTTAAATACCAACTTTGGATACCAGTTTTTTTCCAGCACATATATCAGTTTCAGGCAACACTGTTAGTGGCATCCACGTCAGAAGCAGCCACAGTGGCACACTGAGTAATGTATCCGACTTGCAACCAAAAGGGTGCAGGTTCAAATCCAACTATTGCTCCACTTGTGCCAGCTACCAAGGTGTGTCCTTAGGCAAAGCACTTAACTCCAATTGCTTCAGTACTAAATAACCTATTTGTGTTGCTGTGCTGTGAAACATGTTTTTTAAAAAAAACTGTCTGAAGTGTCAGTATCCGTCTTGCACATGATTGCATCTTTTATTTATAAAATGGTATATATTTATCTTGAAAATCACTATTATGAAAAGTCAGAGTGGCCTTCTGTTCAGACTCCAAGAAAAATATGCCAGGTGTTGTGCCTTTCTCTAGGATATACCATTGTAGTCAACTTAGGCTGATTCTGTGATAGGATTCAAACCCAGGCCCTTTCGATTGGGAATCCAGCATGGTAACCACTGAGCCACTACGACTCTCAAAGAAAACATTTCAGCATATTTTCATTCATATATTATAATCGGATGACTTTTATCAGATGTAAAATATTAGTTTACCTTGAAATACGATACAGCAAATGAACACATGGACCTCAATGCATTAATTAGCATGCTATATTTTAATAGTTGAGATATATGATAATTTGTATTCTACACTGATTTATTGATATTCTTGACTAAGTTTAAAAAATTTTTGTTCCATATTCATGATTTTGAAGCTGTTTCTTGTGCTTAATAGTCCCCACATTAATTCTGAAGATTAATGTCAAGTTCCTAAATAACAAATTGACTCATTTTGTTTCAGAGACAAGCAAGAGACGAAGATCTAGAAAAACAGGTATACACTTTTTTCATCTTAAGATTGTTCCTTACTACATGCTATTAGAAAAACAGGTATACACTTTTTTCATCCTTGGATTGTTGTTTACTACATGCTAATAGAAAAACAGGTATGCACTTTTTTCCTCTTAAGACTTTTGTTTACTACATGCTAATAGAAAAACAGGTATACACTTTTTTCATCTTAAGACCTTTGTTTACTACATGCTAACAGAAAAACAGGTAGACACCTTTTTCATTTTAAGATTGTTGTTTACTACAGGCTAATAGAAAAACAGGTAGACATTTTTGTCATCATAAGACTTGTTTACTATATATGTATAGAAAAAGGTTATTTCTTAAATGAAACCTTCTGAAGAAAATTTGTGATAATATTAGGGAAAATTGAACAGATTGTCAATTTGTACTTTTTATAGATGTGTGTGTCTGTGTGTGTGTGTGTCCCCAGAGTGTTACTGGTACACAAGTGTATATATATGTCCAGAGTGTTACTGGTACATGGGGGGGGGGGGGCAACATGCCATGGTGTTACTGGTACATGTATGGGGCATGGGTGTATAAGTCCATAGTGTTACTGGTATATGTTTGTGGGTGTGGGTGTATAGGTCAAGAGTGTTACTGGTACACTTGTCATGGTGTATCTAGGTTCAGAGTGTTACTGGTACATGTACATCTGTGTGTATATAGGTCCAGAGTGTTACTGGTACATGTACATCTGTGTGTATATAGGTCCAGAGTGTTACTGGTACATGTACATCTGTGTGTATATAGGTCCAGAGTGTTACTGGTATGCATGTCTGTGTGTACATAGGTCCAAAATGTTACTGGTACATGTACATCTGTGTTTATATAGGTCCAGAGCATTAATGTTACATGTGTAGCTGTGCATATATAGGTCTAGAGTGTTACTGGTGCACATTATTTATAAATTCTTGAATGCAGAGATATTGCTGTTTGCTTTCAAATAGTATATCTATATTAGTCATAATGGAATGGAGAAAATTGTCATATTGGTGTCTGTACAATTTTTATATTTGTTTTTGTTTCTTGGGGCGTTTTTTTTACCAATTACAGGTGCTAAAATGTACCTGTCAGATTGCAAAGTCTAATAAGTTTCACAGATAAGATTGGATATCAAGAACGTTAAAAAATTTTCAGGCTGATAATTGGCCTAAAACTAAATGTCTTATAATATATGACAGACTTTCTTTTCTAAATAAAATTCCCCAATCAGACAAATTTTTCTCTTAGAAGATTAACCAAGACCACATTTCCAGCTTCCCTTGAAACATCTCTAAGGTTTTGATTTCCGCTATTTAACCTTTACCTTTAAGATTCGTGAGCGAATGCGACTGACAGAATTAGTGAAACCTGCCGTAGAGGAGCCAGTAATTGAGGTGGAGGATGAGGAGGAGGAAGATAAGCAGAAGGTGGAAGAATTCCCAGGTATATTATTGATAGTGTTCTGAATCAACAATATTTCGCACAGTGAGGTGAACCAGTTTCATAAAATGTGTTCATTTTTTAAAAAAATCAATTTAACCAGAGAAGAAGATAAAGATCAGCATCCAGGGCTGAAAAAAAAAAAACCCAACAAGTTTCACTCTCTTAAGTTTTAGATGTCCATAAAGTTGGAAGAATTCCTAAGTTTACTTCATATACTTTGTGTAAAATGCTGAGCAAGTAAACATGCATATATGTGTGTGTGTGTGTGTGTGTGTAACTTTTCAAGATTATTATAGACAGACTTGTTACTCAGTCTAATATTTCCTACAGATTCCCTCATATTTGTAACTGCTGTTGTAGTATACACAGTGGACAATAGCCATTGGGGGTGTGTGTGGATACTTTAATGTTCAACAAACTTTGGAGTAATTTCTTTATTGGGAAAATGTTTCATTTAGTATGTAACAAACAGATATCTAAAATTATCAACATCACTAAAGTTAGAAAATTACTGTCAATACTCACAACACTTATAAGACAAGTCAAATGGCAAACTGCACAGGCTTAGATCTACCATTGCATAATGTGCCTGCAGATCTGGGTCTGTGCAGTTTCTTAGGAGTAATCTTTAGAACAAACAAGATAGACCCTGATCTGTTGGTGCATTTTGCTGCAGCAGATCAGGATATTTGTTGTTTGCAGTTTGACTCCACTTATAAGCAAGTATATTTGGTAATTCGCAGTGACCAAGTATGTTGCTTATTTATGTTTTATTATGTGCTTATTTTTTTCTCCATTAACTTGACATTGTCAGAATCATTCAATATTTTACGATATTGCACTCGCGCATTCAATTCATATTGCATTCACACGAATAAAGGAACTACTTTCTATTGTAAACAAGCCATTTGTTTCTGAATGAACTTAAACAGATGTTTCGTGGACTGCCACATACCTGCTGCTTTGGCACATTCCATGTTAACTTTTTTGATACAGTGTTTCAGATTTAGGCTAGCTATAGATGTCAGACAGGGTCCTTACAAATAACATGCAAGTGACAAAGCATAAACTGTCTTAATAAAAATGGCAAAAAATATACTTAACCATTTTACATCCTGAATTTCCTCAAAATGTACTTTCTTAGTTCTGCAAATCCAAATTACATGAGCCATGTCATGGGTTCTTAAGCTTGATTACACATTTCGAAATTGTACTGTAATTTTGACTATATTCCAAGTGCAATTACATCCTCCTTACTGCACTCAAAATGAAATAAACATTAAAATCCATAGCATCTTTTCAATAATTGCAATTGAAAGACTTCATATTTTTCCCACATTATCATTTGAAATATTCAATTACAGAACAGAAACACACTTGCAGATGTCAACACGCTTCTCCCTTACTGCTTCAATCCAATGTATAACATTCTTTCATGTAGAATTGGCACAGATGCTGCTGGAATCCGATGTACTTCATGTAGATAAATCCTGTCCATAATCACGAAATTTCGTCGAATCGACAAAAATACCAAAATGTATACATTCCAGATCAAATGGAAAAGTTGTTGCAATGCGCATTCATTCACAACATGACTCCAAATTTCAATTTTAAGTAGCTGAAAACGAAATTCTTTTTCCGAAACTTATGTCTAGCGCGTGACCAAGTTAAAATTTGTTTGATTGGAGTTACATGCGCATTAATAATGTTGTGTAATGATGAATCTGCGCTCATGTATTTAGTTTGTAATACGGCATACATTTAGTTACTTTGTTTCTTGTAGTATATTTTTGTTTATATATTTAAGCCTTGGGTAGAATAAGAAGATGAGCATATAGTAAAAGGTTACTGCATTTGTATGGGAAAATATGAACTTGTTTTGTCGGATGGATATACTGCACTCCCAAGGTCGTGCAGTATACCCATCCGAAATACTCGTTTATATTTTCCCATACAAATGTAGTAACTTATAATTATTGTAAGTTCCTCCACACCCTTTACGGATTACCCCCTTGACTAATCAGACTTGTATTTTTCGGTGAAGGGGGGGGTTAAATAAGGGATGTGAGAGATATATGATCATAACTGAATGGAATGAAAAATGACTGCTTTTTTCCAGGTTGAATTGAGTGGAACCATTTTTTTGCATGTGTCACCAGCATTAGGAAGTTTTAAGACATAGGCATAATTTTAAACATGGTAGCAGTCTTTTTCTAAACGTTAAGATTCAGTTTTAAAGTTTTGCAAAGTCAGTAACAGTGGTGTTAAATCATAGTGCAGTGAACAGATTAGACAGCATATTCCACAAATCTGTGTTTTTGTTATAGCTTATCCAGCATCAGGCTCATCCAGCAAGTTATGTTTGATATATCCCACATGGAACTCCATTGGAACAGTTAATTTGCCTCGGCATCCTACAACCCCAAAACAACAGTCTGAATCATATCAAGATGTACACGTTAGCTTCATCTAACTTTTGAAGAAGAAATCTGCTGAAATTCTCTTTTTTGAGATAGTCAGTTTTAGGAGTTGCTTTTAACTATATGTTCAATATGAGAACCAAACTGTTTAGTTTCATTTTAATCTTAAAATGCTTATTATGACTGCTGGCTTATTGTGATTACTGTTTTAGAAAATACTAAAAATACTCAACATGTTCATCCCTCTTCTTTCAGAGCTTACTCCAGCAATGGAAAAGAAAATCAATTATGCCCTCATGAGACAGCCGGCTGGCGAGGTTCTGGTGGAAGCATTCCGGTTACAACTCACAAGGAATGACTTTGCAACATTGTCTGGTCTTAGCTGGCTAAATGATGAAGTAGGTTGTGTATTTATCAGTTGGTTATCCCTAAAAGTTGGAGTTTATCCTGTTGTAATTTTGCTTAATTACCCTGTATTCAAATAAGAATCACTGTTAATTGAGTCCTTGAATTCAAATATGAATCACTGTACATTGGATTCTTGAATTCAAACAGGAATCACTCTACATTGGGTCCTTGAATTCAGATAAGAATCACCGGGAAATGTTTCAAGTTATTATTTTTAATTGTCGTTGTAATTGATATGAAA
Organism: Megalonaias nervosa; assembly: GCA_016617855.1. Classification (NCBI taxonomy): domain Eukaryota; kingdom Metazoa; phylum Mollusca; class Bivalvia; order Unionida; family Unionidae; genus Megalonaias; species Megalonaias nervosa. Next base: position 43,613 of record JAECUM010008288.1, on the reverse strand, counting down.
CTTTTGGATCATAGCCATTCATCCTGGTTTTGACCATTCATCATGCAGGATATGTTTTGATTGGGCCATTACCTCCAGGATTGCCAGTGAGAACAGGCTTTTCAACCTGTTCCACCACATGACGTTATGACATTTAAAACAACAGCAGAATCTTCTTCATGTAACAAATCTTGGAGCTGTTACAAAAACTTGCACTACCCTGAAAACCATGGGAGAATAGAAATTTTCCACTTTCAAAGTTTTAATTGACATCTGTTACAAGTATGATTAAAAACTGCATTGTGCTAATTAATGACAAAACTGAAAGTTTAACCAGATGGGCAGACAAATTTTGAATTTAACTTGAAGGGACCTTTACAGTATACATAAAATCTGAAAGTGAAAATTTTTCCTGCAAAAATTTTTCAAAACCTCTTGAGATGGAATGCTAAGTTTATGTGTCAATGGTTAACTAAAACTGTACATGTACCGAGTAATAAAGATTAAGTTTAATTATTCTCTTACTTATGTGACTGCTTTTTTCTTGCTGCCATAACAGAATGATGCCAACCCCACTGATTCATTGGTTCCAGTGCAAACCCAACATGGTCAACTTCTAATGTAAAACAAAAAATTTCAAATCCATCTGTCTGTCCAATCGTCCATTCATCTGTAAAATCAGTATAGTTTAGGGTTTGTGTTTAGGTCATATTTGTTCAGATTTTGCTGCTTTTCTGGCACTATTGACTATGGAGTCACATAACACATTGGTAGGTAATTGCCTAATGAGGAGTACTGCAGCTGTCAGTGAAAGCTAGCTTGCTGTGACCTCTATTTTTGGTGTAGTGGTTTTTGCTTACCTTTGTACTTCCTCAGTTTCTCTTTTGAATACATTCCCTTATTACATTAACATTTGGAACATAAGCCAGCTACCTGCCGAATCCAGCCCTTAAAAGATGAAAATTCATCTTTTCTGTCTAGATTACATAGACAAAGGGCAATAACTATTGCCCATTACATCCCCTTGCCACCACTAAGTGTCACCAGTTTTTAAGCTTCACTTCCATACACAATATGGTACTGAATAAGCCCCCCTTTAAACCCATGCTGTTTTGTGTGAAATTGACACCATATATGAAAAAGTTTGGTTTTACTTTGGATTAATATTGATTTTAAACGGGTGATGCACATTATTTTTTTAATTTGGCAGATAGACCTAATGGTACAGTATGCTATTGTTGATGCATGTTGACTTCTACTTTTTCACATGCGCCGTCTTTTGTTTGTACATTCTATTTATAAAAGGTATTATTTAAGAATTATTAAGACCCTGACATGTTGTTTTATTGTTTCAGAAAAAGTATTCTAAATGCAGTGAATGCAGGAATTTGGAGCAAGGGAAGACATGAATGCATTTTGCTTTGCATGTACCAAATGTATCACTTCTTCCCCTTCCATTATGTGCAGTTTATGGTCCAAGGACACCTGGTTGGCTGTACTACAAAAGGCAAAGAGAAGAGTATAAAAATGTGCAAGACCAGTGTTCATCCAAATACAGAATTGGTTGTGAATCATGTGGGAAATGCTACAGGGGCTCTCCCAACCTAAAATCAGAAGGATGACACCTTCCACCGCTATCACTTCAGCAGATTTGGAGGAGACGAATATACATTGACTGGTGCAGGGGATGGTGATACAGTTCCAGAAATCAGGCCGTAATTTTTCCTCTCTTTCCATCTTTAACACCCACAGACAATTTGAAAATAATAGGGGATTGTTGCCCAATTTTTAGGCAGCCCAGTGGGTGTGAGCCCCCCCCAACAAGTCCAAGCTTGTTTTTCAGGCCTATAAGATCAAGTCTATGAAATATTCTTTAGGTCCTGTGGTTCCAGCATGCAGTACTATCTTGCCATTCAGAGCCATACCTGGTGTCTAGCCAGCCCAGATGTACCAGGTTTGATTATGGAGATGTTAGTGATAGATCTGATCATTAAGTCAGACATATGGCTATATATATATATATATATATATATATATATATATATATATATATATATATATATATATATATATAAGGATGGGAATCTTAGTGAAAGATCTGTCTGTATAGCCATGCTGATGGTTACATATGCTGATTGGGATTATTAGGGTAGCAGAAATTCTGTCCTTCCAGGCATGCTTCTTTCACAACCTGTATCAAAGCTCACCAGACCGGCAACATCACATCCGACAACAGGGCCAACCATTCTTCCAGCTAACCAGCCATCAGCTGCTGAACTTTCCATATTTTCACTGCTTACACACAGGGTGTTAGCCATGGTATATTTATGGACAATGGCATTGATACTTCTGAGCAACAGCCCTACTCAGATCTGACCTTGGAGAGGATGGAGTTTAGTTTCAGTGCTGCCATCAAGGAGTTAAACCCAGGTGTTACAGGCTTTGGAATGCCCTCCATCTCCTATCACTACACATGTGAGTCAAAGTGTCAGTCTACATTGACACTGAGGAATAGTCTCCATCCTTCTGGCTGCTTCCACAATCAGCAAAACTCAAGGAGTTTAACAATCAACTGTCGAAACACATCTGGGAGTGCTAAAGCTTTTTCTTTGTAAAGTCAGGTACCAGCCACATTTTCATCATACTGGTACAGGACACATTCCACTGCCTACCATACTGAACTCCCAGCATTATAACGTAGATGAGAATATGTTTCTTGCCACATTGAAGCTGGTTCGAAATGTTTTTCCCACATCTTCAGTGTTGGATCTGGAACCATTGGTGATTTTCCAACTGTCAAAAATTTGACTAATCAACACACTTGGCAGTGGATGGCCCAGATTGCTCAGGTCATTAAGAGAACATCTCACAATACAATGGCTAATGCCTCTGCAATGTTGACTTGATACATGTTTAACTGTCACTTTGTTAAAACTGCATCATGCCCTGGCTTTAAGGATGACTCTGATGACTCTGACATTGTAGAAGTTCCACAGTAGACAGCTCAGGAACTACCCATCCAACTGGCTGCAACACCTGTATCTTCGTTTAGGAACCTGCCATCCCCGCCACAAAGGAGGGATGTCAAGGGTCAGACAAAAAGGATTTTGTACCCCTAAGGGTCATTCAGATTTCAGCCTTATACCAGCAGACAGCAGCCAAATCAGTCTAGGAGGCAGTCTTTCAGGGGAGGTAAGAAACCAGGTTTTTCTACCACTAAGTATGCAATCAGTCTCCATCTCACAGATGCCTACCCTGTTCAATAGGCATCACGAAAGTTACTTCAATGTCCTTACCATGAAAAAATTTACCGTTTTAAAATCCTTCCTGTTGATTTTAAATATCAGCACCTTGGGTCATCACCAGAATTATTGATAGCATTGTCACCTTTTTCTGGTCGACATCCTCTGTGGCAATGGCAATATATCAGGACAGTCTCCTCCAAATATTTGTTTTAGAATGGCAATATATCAGGACAGTCTCCTCCAAATATTTGTTTTAGAATGGCAATATATCAGGACAGTCTCCTCCAAATATTTGTTTTAGAATGGCAATATATCAGGACAGTCTCCTCCAAATATTTGTTTTAGTTAGTGCCATTCTCAGGGAATGGAACGATTTTCTGTCCCTTTTTAATAATCTTGATTTTCTAGTAAACTGGAAAAAAATCCAGCCTTAATCCATCCCAGTGTTTCGTCCCCCTGGGTATGGAGTTTATAACCAATGTCTGTCTCATTTGTCTTCCTCATGTTATGTCCTGTAGATCATCAAACAGAGACCATTTCCAACAGGATAAGGATTCTTGCACCTCATTTTACTCAGTACAGTATCTGATATGATTCTCTAGGCAGCATATATATGTGTATGTTACAGATGACTTTGGTTACAAGTTTCAGCAGTTTTCAGCATCTTGCATTATTGTTTTCAAGGACTCCAAAAATGAGCACACTTGAATACATTGTAACATGCACCTCATGTCCGAATCCTTGATAAGTCTCATGGGGGATGTCAGGATGCCCACTGCATCCCTTATGCAGATGCAAGAACATCACCAGAACATACATTATATATAAATATTAGAATAGTTGATTATCTCCAAAACAATAGCAATTGCGACCTGTGATAGAAATGCAATGACAGAATGATCAGTCTTGTCCTGTCCAATGCTTACTTCCATATACCAATACATGGGACTCCAGTCTAAGCCCATAGGCCTTTACTAAGACTTCGAGACATACACTGCAGAGACAGCAGTGTTCCTGCATGACACACCACAAAAAAAATAAAATCAGAAGTTATTAAATCGGTGTATTCTGAACTCTCACAGGATCAAGTACACTAATGAAGATTTCAGCTCATGAAACATGAGCTATTTCCATCATCCTGGTCTTGAATTTAATGACTAAATTCAGAAAATAGTGTAATCAACTGACTGACACTCCCAGTATGCCTTCTCATGTTTCCATTTGCATGACATAGCCTTGCTAAGGAGAGAACTAAATCTCACTGGGTTGGTGGTAGCTGCATAGACAGTGACCACTCACCATTCCTGACAGCACAACTTTTGACCCAGCATGAATATGTCACATTCACAGGATTCAGACTTCTTATGGTGAGACAGTAATCAGATGTGGAATCCACAGATCTCCAGTGCACATTTATAATAAAATTTCTTTCTTGATGCTAAATTAAGATTAGGAGAAGTTCATCCTTTTATCAGAGCTCCTACAGGGTGATACAGATAGGATGTCCAGCAGTTTCTAATCTTACCTATTCTTCTCATGTAATGTGATCAAGTTATGCATTAGACTGAGAAAGCAAAGTTGTTAGTAGATTGTTTTTTCTGATAATACTTACAAGATCACATTACAGATAATCCCTCCTACCATGAGTATCTTTTAAGGTTTCACTCTCGTAAACAATCTGGTTTAAACCAACTACAGTATAATGTTGGCCAACTACTGGGCAGAAAGAGGAGTTAGCCTGTAAGAGTTTTTTCCCTTTGTCTATATCAACGTTTTCCGGGAGGGCTGGATTCGCAATTAGCAAAGAAAGTTATCCTAATGTACTGTGATATGATAAGTATTATCAGAGAAGCATTGTTTACAACCAGATTTTGCTTTCTCCATGGTAGGGTTTGTATTTAAGTCCTTTTCATATGCTGTGATTCTTACAACCACATATAGTTGGTATTTTTTATGTGTTATTCTTACATCCACATAAGTTGGTACTTTTATGTTATTCTTACAGCCATGTAACTTGGTATTTCAGATAATTCATAGTTTACAGCAACCAAAAAATATCTACAAATGAAAATGAATTTATAGTTTGCAGTCCAGCCAGGCTGCCATTGATGTTTTTCTTATATATCTTACATATCTAATTAGTTTTCTTTCTTTTCTTTTGCAGATTATCAATTTTTACATGAACATGCTTATAGACAGAGGTGAACTGGACAATTACCCAAAAGTCTATGCCTTCAACACATTTTTCTATCCTAAAATTATGAGTGCAGGTTACAGTGCTGTGAGGCGGTGGACCAAAAGCGTTGACATTTTCTCCAAAGATTTTTTAGTTATACCAGTACACTTGGGGATGCATTGGTGCCTTTGTGTAAGTGCATTTATACCATGACTATAGTGTTCTGAGGTTAAGAAACCTATTTCATATTTATGCATATTACACCTGTGATAACAGCTCATGATGTCACATTTAACGTTGTGGCATTGTACAAGAAAAAGAGGCATAATGTGCAAAGCGTTAAGACATACTTCTGACTCCAAACTTGTAAAATGTAGAAATTATTGAACTTGTTTCATAAGTTTTATTATACTAATGTTAAAGAAGCTGGCAGTAAATAGGATTCACTTTTTGCATCCATACATCCATTAGTTTATGCCTCAACCCACATTTCTGTGAATCGCTACTCCTATTCTACTACTTCTGTTGACACCATACCTGCAGTTTGGGTGCATAATGGGGGGGTGGGTGGGTGTGTGATTTGGATTTTTTAACTTTAACAATTTGCCAGTAACATTGCTAAGATGTCTGCAGTGTGGCAGTTTATAGTGTTATCTTGCACTGGAGCATCATGCAGCAGACAGGTAGCATCATGTCCCACCCAGTCACATTATCCTGACACCATGTCAGCCAGTCCAGACACTAACCTCTTAATGCTGAGTGCCAAGCGAGGCAGCTGCTGGTATCATTTTTATAAGTCTTTGGTGTGACTCGACGGGGGTTTCTAACCCACGATCTCCTGCATCTGAGGCAGATGCTTTTACCATTTTGGCCACCAGAGCAGTGCATAATGAGTTGAGCATGTGTCATGCACCAAAACTGAGTTGCAGTGACTTACTTTACAGAATTTATTTTTAAAAAAATGGGTCAGAAATGAAGTCTGCTTGAATTTCAGAACCTTTTCTTTGTTCGCAGCAAACCTACATGTCAGAAACATCTTAGTATGGTCTTGTGTCATGCACTACGACTGGCTGGCATTGATCTACTTTCCAGTATATATTACAAATTCCTCAAAATTTCTGTTCATCCTTTCTGGCCAGCTCTACTATTACACCTACTTATTTTCATCTTGGAATGAGCATGTATCACACACTGAAACTGGGTTGATGTGATCTACATTTGAGGATCTAATAATAATTGGTTACAGCTCTGTATTATTACTGTGCCTTCTTACCTATTGCTACCAGACTCGCAAATGAGAGAGCATTTGTGAAAGAAAGCATGTTACAGAGATGCTCCCAGGGCACGCCTGTGATCCTTGCCAAATTTGTATGAACTCATGCATTTGGAAAGCGGTGACGCTCAAAATTTCCTGCAAATTAGCCGAAAGTCATGCATGTAAAAATATTATGATGTGAAGTATACAATTTTCTTAAGCTGTTCACACTTAAAATGTTTGTTGCAACCTAAGTCGAGCCTTGGAAATGTTGTAGTACTCGTCACAACCTGTATTTGTTTGTAACTGTTTGCACATCTGGTTTCTTTGGCTAGACATAAATGATTGTAACACTAAATTTGATTGGCACATTGGGCTGTGTTAGAAGCATTCTGTTGTTGTTTTAAAATTGTAGAAAGGAAGTTTTACAAATGCTTTTTTAAAATACAGGCTGTCTTGATGACCCAAAATGGCTGATTCCCAGCGTGGTTCATCTTTAGAAGATGATTTCATTCGGCAAATACTGGCTTATCATAGTGATGAAGGCAATTTATTTTTAATGTTAGGAAGCATATCATATTATTGGAACAGGGAAAGTGTTAATGGAGATACCAGTGAGTGATTTTGAACCCAAAAATAGTGTTAAATTCATGTCTGATGTACATGCTGGATGGACAAAAACAAACGGAAACCTGGTAAACTCTTCATTTCAGCGGTTTTTCAAACTTAAATGTAAAAAAGGCAGACGAACAAGCCAAATTAAAATACCAACAATTTAAATTAGAGTGCAGTTTTTGTTTCTTTTCTCGTCACAATTTACCCCTGAGGGATCATATGTTACAAATTCATATAGCCCTAGCATAAAGTTTACGATAAGTCTGATAAATAAGAATCTAAAAATGAAACAGAGATGTAAAGGTATTTATTATTTATTTGATCAAAATACCTCTGTTTGAACAAGTAGACTAGGACATTAATGGACTTAAAATCCTAATAGAGCATTATGGAACAGTAAATCTAGCATAGTCAGTAGAATGCTAATTCAATGAAGTTAAACTTTGCCAGAGCTTTTGTTAGTGAAAAATCTTATTTTGGAACAGAATTATCCAATAGACAATACCTTTGAGCTGTAAAAAATTGTTCATAACAACCATAAGGAACAATTTTCAAACTTGTTCCATCTGGCTAAGCTAGCCATGTATATGCCCCGTCAGACAGCAGATCATGAAAGGAGTTCTCAGTACAGAACAAATTCCATATACATATAAGGAATAGGTTAAGCTAAGAAACAATCAATAGATTGATGCTTATACAACCAGATGCAACATCTTTTTCAGATTTTAATTTCAATAGGGGTCTTATAGAGTGGAGCAGGAAGAAAGAGACAGGGATATTGAAGTGTTATGTAAATATTGAACTATGGCTATTTCCTCCTCCCCTTCATTTTTGTTCAGTCTCCCCCTATTTTTATGACAATAGGGGAAGGGAATCCCCCATTATGACAAAATACTGGTAGCATCTCTGATGTTAAACATCGCAACTGGGCCAACATGACATCTTTTTCAGGATTTGAAAAATTACTTACAAATGGTGTCTATGCTCTGATTTGTACATCTTTTAACTTATTGCAACCATTGTGCATTGTAGATGCATCTGGAGATTAAACTATGTCCCTCAACAAACTGTGAATTTTGTGACATTTTGTCCAGTTAATTGTCAGCTTATTCTATATAAAATGTGTGCTCAGCATTGTTGAATAAGATTTATGAATGTCGCTGTATGCACATATCAGCATCAGATATCATGTGGCATTGATGCTCAGGTATGTTGTGATACTGTTCATTTATCTAGGTTTGATGCAAAACTTGAATTAGCATCCTGCCTCATTTGTATAATGACTGAAAACATGTAATTATGCTCTCTTGCTCTAAAACATCTTATTTACTAAGAGCAATAAAAATGATGATGCACTCAAAGGGGATTTTTGGCGTAGCTGGTGTGCAATAGCTGGTGTTTATTCTGATTTGTTTGTAATCAAAATATGGTGCAGAATCAGTGTAATTGTATGTATTTACCTGACAAACACCTTGTAGTTGCTTTATTCCTCAGAAATGACACATTTATGTAAAACAGTTCACAAAAGTGGTTACTTCTTAATGTCTTCAAGGTTAGTTCTCTTGCAAGAGGCTCGTGTACATAAACTGTTTCACAACAGCTGATCAGGAGCAAATGCTGCCTCAAGAAAGGTTTTCCATTTAGTTGGTGCTAAATGAAAAAGGTGCCAATCTGACATCCAATCTAACCACCTTGAAAGCCATCCTGAAAATTTGGTTACTGCTACTTCCAAGTGGAAAGTCATGTCAACATGTGGTTTCTGCAGAAAACCAGTTTTGATATCTAACCTGTCCTGAATGAAAATGGTGCTGATCTGACTTCAAATATGACTGCCACAATGAACATATTGAAAATCTTGTAACTAACTCTCCTGAACAGATGGTCATATCAACATGAGGTTTCACCAGAAGTCTGTAAAAGTATCTCCCAATTACCATTTTGAGGTTCTCTGGCCACTTCACTGCATTTTATGCACTTGAAGTGGAGTTAAATAGTGTGTCCAAAAGTCTGGCAAACAATCTCATTAGCACAACTAGTGCTATAGTTTTTGAAGGATTGCCATGAAACTCAGTCAGTATCATAGTGATCACATGAAAATGTGTATATTGACAATCACTTCGTTCCTGTAATTTTCATAAGTTATTGCCTATGCCTAGCAGCTGGTTGCAGTTTATGACAGAATCTTGTGAAAGTAAATAGTTTCAGTTTTTTTGATCACCATGAAACTTGGTAAATGTTATAATCATCATCTATAGCTGCCTCTATTGACCAACATTGCTTTCACAAAGAGTTATTGTCATTTTTGTCATTTAGGTTATTACAGTATACAACACAATTTATATAGCACAACGGTTCAGTTTTTGATGGATTTCCAACAAACTTGGTGGATGTATTGGTCATCTTCTGAAGATGTGGATGTCAACAAATCACTTTGCTCCAGCAGTTTTTAGTCTTGGACCAATCAGATGGTATCTGAATAGAGAATATGAAGATATTTTCTGGGAGAAGAAGAAGAAAACCAATCAAAAACTACACCCCGTGCAGTTTGTTTACATGAAGAAGATTTATTTTAATCTCATCCCTCTGAGAGTGATGACATCAAGATTATGACATCATAATGTACATGTTGTGATAATGACACTTGGGTTTATATGCAACCGAATTGTTGTTACAGCATTCTTCCTGACCTATATAAATTTTACTTTATGGTCTGCTTTTTTTCTTGGTTAATTTAATTTACTTTAATTAACATTTACAGTGACAATTTTGTTTTTCTTTTTTCACAAGGCTCTGGCTTGGTTATACATTGCATAACGATAAAGGTCAAAGTGGGCCATGTGACCCAGGCCAGCAATTTCATAAAAGAGTTATTGCCCATTTAGACTTTGAGTACAATGCAGAATCTTTTTAAAGCAACTTGTCTCACAGATTTCTTTGTAACTTGGAAATGTTACGATCATCTGAAGTCGTGCATATCAATAAATCACTATACTCCTACAGTTTTGTTAGCATTATTTCTCTTTTTAAAATGGAGCCTGTTGTAGTGCACCACAGAATGTTCTGAATGCAGCAAGTCTCAAAATCTTCAAGAGTTACCATGAAACTTTGTTAAAGTTATGGTCATCATTTGAAGATGTAAAAAATTGGTCCTCCAGCAATTTTTTTATTGCTCTTGTGTCTTGCAGTTGATTGCAATGTATGACAATCTGGTGAATGCAACTAGTCTGGCAGTTTTAGATTAATCACTGTGAAACATGGGTACATATTATGGTCATGCTCTGAAGATGAACATGCTGACAAACCACAGTGCTCCTGAGGTTTCAATTAAAGTTATTGCCCTTTTTGGCTTGTAGCTGTGTCAGTAGTTTATGACAGGATCTTGTGATTGCAGTCTCGGTTTTAAATAGATAACCTGGAAACTTTGTACAGTACTTCCCCACTAAAAGGCCCTTCATTATAACACAGTTCCTATTGTAAGGCAAGTATGGATGTGGATCCCATTTTATTAAGTGGCAGTCAAATTATATGTATCATTATAAGGTGGTTTTACCACAAGTCAGTATATTCTGTGGCTCTAGTGGATAGTATTATAATGAGGGACTAAGGTATATGTTATGGCCATCATCTAAAGATGTGTGTATCAATAAATCACTGTGCCATCAGAATATTTACTCTAATGGACATCAACCAAATGAGCCTTTGTGATGGCTTATGGTCTATTGTCCATCTGTGTTTGTTATCACTGCTCCTTTGAAACCACACATGAGAATGCCATAAAACTTTACACACACACATTCATCACAATGTCTAGATGGTTCTACATGTAAAGCATACCACTGGGACATCCAATATGGCTGTCACAATGGCCATTTTAACAATCTTACTGTTGAACATTTGGTGTTCGTCTTAAATAAAATTAGTGAGAATCTGACACCCAAATTTTGCCATTATCTTTTTCTTCTGAATGAAAGTCATATTTACCTGGAGTTTTCATCCAAAACTTCTTAAGGAGTCTAGTTGACCCTAATTAAAAATGGTGCTGATCTAACTCCCACTATGGCCACCATGGCAGCCATGTTGAAAATGTTATTGCGACTCCAACTAAACAGAGTCATATCAACATGCGGTTTTTTCACTAGGAGACTTCATATGGTGTCATATTGGTTCAGAATGAAATTCATGCCAATCTGACATACAATATGGGCAGCTTGAAAATCTTGTTTCATTGCTACTCCTGAATGGATGATCATATAAGCATGGGCTTTTCATCAAAAGACTTCCACAAACAGGATGATGCTGGGGTTGGGGTTTGATTTAGCAAAGACACTGAAAGTAAATTTGTGAATGAAGTGTTTATGAACAATGTATGATTTTATTACCATAGTACATTATCAGTGTATAGAATTTGTACAAAAATATGAATTATATATGTTTCATCCACAAGTAATTATGCTTGTATTATTTTCATTCATAAAGCAATATTCAGGTATTGGTTTCACTCATGTATTGCTGTTGAGTAATGATCCAAAACTGGAATATATGTATATCATGGCCTTCAGTTGATGATGATGTATTTCCAGTTCCACAGCTCTTGTCAAATGGTCAAGCCACCATACATGGCTCCCCACCTATCCCAGTCTGACAAGGATCCCTCGAGAGCCCCTCACTGCAAGCAAATGAATACCATCCCTCTGAGCCAATGTCACCATTGACCTCAGCATACATGTTATACCAAACCCCACAGAATTCTATGACTCCCCATCAAAAACAGTTCTACAGATGAAGATTGCTCCGTTAAGCCAGACAGCTTCCTGATAAAACTCATATATGTACCATTTTGATGAAAATCAATAGCCAGAGAACTCAAGGCAATCAGGTTTCTCATTTGAATACATTCCCCTATCATATTAACATTAGGAATATAAGCTGGCTACCTCCCGGATCCAGCAATGAACAAAAAGACGAAAAAAAATTTGCTTTTCTGTCTATATCCTATAGACAGGGGGCAATAATTCTTGCCCATTACATCCCTTTGCCATAGCTAGGTGTCACTAGTTTTTAAGCTTCATTGCTTTACACAACATAGTATAAAATAAGCCTCCCATTCAGTCAAAGTCTTTGTGCTTGAAATTCAAGCCATCCATTTGCAATTTTTAATTGTTTGGATTTATATTGATATTTTAGTTCGTGCGCTTTGTTTATAATGGGTGTTATGACATGTTAATTTATTTATTGTTTCTATTATTTTATCATTTCAGAAACATGTCTTCCAGATGCAGAAATGCAAGAAATTCAAAGCAAGGGAAAGTATGCACAAGTTCTGCCTGTACAAAATGTACTTCTTTCCCTTGCAATGTGTGCAATTTGTGGTTCCAGGACACCTGGTCGGCTGCACTACAAAAATCAGCAAAATGCAAAGAGAAAACAGAAAGCATGTAAGACCAGTATGGCTGTACTAAGAATTCATCTGAATACATAATCAGTTGTGAGCCTTATGGGAGATGCTACCAGTCTCCCCCAAAAATGAAATCAAAAGGACGTCTCCTTCTACCACTATGACATAAGCAGATTTTGGGGAGACAAATGCAGATAAGTTGCAGTTGGATATTCCAGCCATTCAGGAACATATGCATCAACAGGTGCAGATGGTGACAAATTTCCTTACTTCAGGCCGAATTTTACCTCATTCAGTCTTTTGCTCCAGCAGATAATTTGGATGCATTGGGGGATTGTTCCCACATTTTTAAGCAACCCAATCGGCTAGTCTCTCCCCAAAGTCCAAGCTTGGCCTCTGGGCCTGTAAGACCAGGCACGTGGGGTATTTTTTGGAACCAGCATGTAGTACCATCTCACCATCCAGAGCCATATGGGTCATCCAGCCAGCCCAGCTGTCCCAAGCTGGACGCTAGTATGGAGATCTTATCTTGCCATACTGAACTTATTGCATTGTATAAGAATATAACTGCATTTGATGTCTGCCCCACCATTTTATAAGGTAAATATGAGTGTGTTTCTAGTTGCATCAAAGCTTTAAAATATTATTGCCTCATCTTCCATGTTGGATCTGGCCTCCTTGGTGATTTTCCAGCTGGTGGAAAAATTGGCTTATGAGTCAACAGTGACTTTATATGTCATATTTTGCATGTTCATGCACCACATCAGTAAAATTGCACCATACCCTGGATTTAAAGATGACTCAATTTGACTCAACATTGCTGTTTGGGGGAAAAATTTAAGAAGTTCAGAGGCAGGCAGCTCAGGAACTACCTTGCAACTGCTTGCCCCACCTGTATCATTTAGAAACACACCATCCCTGACAGGCGAGCTGGGCAAAAGAGATATTTTACGCCCAAAGGGTTGTTCAGGTTTCAACTTTATGCCAGCAGACAACAGCCAAATCAGTCTAGGAAGCAATCTTAACAGGGGAGGTAAGAAACCAGCTTTCTCTACCCCAAAGCCCCTTCCTTTCTGTCGCTGACTTAACATCACCATCACCCATAGATAGTTTACCAGTGGGCATCAGATTTCTGCAATGTTGGATCAACCAATTTCCACAAAACGGATGGGTGACCTAAGTCAGTTCAGAGGGGCTTCAGATTTTGTTTATCCAACCCCACTCCTCTTTCTGAATACTTCCTATTGGATGTACCATCAGATCGGGAGAAGGACCATATTCTTCAGCAGCAGTTACAGTCACTCATCGTAAAATGGGCAGTGGAGATTGTATGAAAGCAGCGATCTGTTCCTTATGAAAAAGGCCAGCAGCAAGTTGAAGCTGATCATGGGCCTGAGTCACCCAGATAGATTGATTCTTCAGCAGCCAAATGTTCAAGCTGGATGTTGCAAGGTCTCTCCTATTCTCCATCCAGAGGGACAAGTATACAATCAGTCTCTGTCTCGCAGATGCCTTCTTTCATGTCCCTATTTATTGGGAATTGCAAATGGTTTTTTAGGTTTGCTTACCACAACATAGTTGATCTGTTTTGAGTTCTTCTCTTCAGTCTAAACATCAACCCCTGGGTCTTTACCAAATTTATGAATTGCATCATCACCCTCTTGGTTTACATCCTCTGCGGTAACGGTGGTGTATTTGGATGATCTCTTCCAAAAACATATTGTAAATGCTATTGTGCTCAAGGGTAGAAATGATCTTCTGTTCGTTTAAAATCATTTCAGTTTTCTAGTGAACTGGGAATTATTCAACCTTCACTATGACAATTCTTAAGGGCTTCGGATTTCATTTATCCTACCCTCTCCTCTGAAGAATAACCCCAGCCAGAAATGATAGGGTGTACAAATGTTAGTACATACAGTTGGGGAGTCCACTTACTGCTGGGTTTTAATACAGTCAGCGGTGACAGCGCTGGTGGCCTAGTGGTTAGAGCAGAGGTCAGCAACCTATTTTACATAGCATGCCACACTGTTAAAATCGAGATTTTTGGCTGCCCTTCGCATACCACACAAAACCTCTTAACATGCCACCCTGTGGCACATGTGCCGTTGGTTGTGGACCCCTGGGTTAGAGCGTCTGCCTCGGATGGGGGAGGTCACGGGTTCAAACCCCAGCTAAGTCATACCAAAGACTTTAAAACAAATGATATTAACCGCTGCCTCACTTGGTGCGCAGCATTAAGAGATTAGTGTTAGGACTGGTTGGCCTGGTGTCAGGATAATGTAACTCGGTGGGACATCATGCTACTTGTCTGCAGCATGATGACACAATGCTAGATATCCCTTTAAACTTCCACACTACAGACATCATAGCAATATGACTGAAAATTTGTTAAAGCTATGTTAAAAATCCAAATCACACACACACACAGACACACACACACACACACATAGAGTCAGTGGCAAATAGGGACCAGGGAAATGGTCTCTTCACATCAGCCTTCTTGAAATGAAATCTATCATAAACACCTTTAAGCTCTGGAAGGCCTGAAATTGTCTGACAATTCTGTAATGGTGACTTAAGCTCTCAAACAGGGTGGTAACAAACCGCTCGACGTGTGTGCTGGTTTCTTCATTGGTGTTGCCAGACACATTCCTGTCCGACTCATTGTTCTGGCTGATGTTCTGTCCAGACAGGGTTAGGTTGTTCATATGGAATTGTCCCTTCATCTGCTGGGTTTTCATCGGATTTGTGCACTTTGAGGACATCAGATGATCAGCCTGTTTGTGACCAGGTGTAACTACAAGCTGCCCACTGTTGTTTCAGCCTTTCCAAACCCTGAAGCTTGGGCCATGGATGCATTGTCAATCAGTTAGGAGGGGTTATTGGCCTTTGCTGACCCAACTCCCTATTGTCTTAATACCAATATTAATACAGAAAATACGGGGTCAGAATTGCAAGATAATTCTGATAGCCACTCTCAGATGGGGCATTTCCTTGGTCATCCATCCAGCTGAGCTATCAATAGACCTACCCAGAAAGATTACAGCCAAACAGAATCTTCTCAAATAACCAAGGTCATAGGTGTTTCACACCTGCCCAGACTATCGTCACCTTCACGCTTGACTCTTGTTTGGGCAGCCTTGCAAAAGAAGGAAGTCAGACCCTCAGTTTGTAAAGAGAATCTCAAGAGCAAGGACCTCCACTCTGAAGGCTTATGATGGAAAGTGGCATGTTTTCAGCGACTGGTGTAAAATCAGTATCATCACTCCTATAGTGCTTTGATCAATCTGCTTTGTTCAATCAGTTGGTGACTTTTTTCTCTGGCTGTATGAGGAGAAAAAGTTGGCATTAATTACCATCAAAGGCTACTGTTCTATGATATCTAACACATTCATGCACTGTGGCAGAGGAGATATTAGTCATGATAAAGATCTGTCAAATCTACTAGACAGTTTTGATTTGAATAGACCAAATCTCTCACTCTGTCTGCAAAATGGAATCTGTTCTAGGTCCTAACATGGCTCAAATCAGAGAATTTTTTGCTGTTAGCCCAGACCTCACTGAAACTGTTATCATACCTGACCTTTTTCCTGATAGTTTCAGCTTTGACTTGCAGGTTGGGTGGGTTACATGCCCTTTTAATCGACCCAAACTATCTTCAGTTTATATTGGATGGTTCACTGATCTTCACGAGACAACCACGCGTTGGGCAATCAGAGAGACATCATATGCTCTTTCTCATCTTTAGATAAGTCAAGAGCAGCAACCATTCAAGATCCTGTCTGCACCCTTAAGCACTACTTGATGCACACAGAGACAAGCCATGGCAATTGCAAAGGACTCTTTCTCTCCATGAAGGGTGGAAAGCAGGATATCATTTCGTAATCCTGTCTTCATGGCTTAGGTGGGTTATACTCTCGGCGTACTGTGATGTCTCAGAAGTTAAAAGTTGCCTCAGGATTTCAACTGATCAGATTGGAGCTATTTCTGCAAGCCTCACATTCAGACACAGTGTTTGATATGAGACTTCATTGAAGTTGTTGGCTTGCATGCAGAGTCAGCCTTCTCAAGTTTTTATTGTGAGGATAGCAGAGACAAAATCTGAATCTGATATGTCCAGTGGCTGTGGCCCAGATAACCACCAGACCTAATTAGATCAACACTGCCTCTTAGCTTCACTGAATTTGACAGTAAGAAAATTTCTTCAATCATCATTTTCTTAACCTGATAGAGTGGTCATGAATCACGTGACTTAGCTGTGTTGCTTTAAGAAGAAGAATATCATTCACATGGGGAATCCAATCTTTCTTCCCTAGAAGGATGTCCATGGTATATGTAGGATACTCATCATTCTCTCTACCTATTCCCTTTTCTTCTAATGTTAATGTGATTGGGGGAAATGTATCCAAAGGAGAAAGCTGATTTTATTGTAAATTATTCTTCGCCAAGAATACCTACACGATCACATTACTTGAAGACCCTCACAACCACCCCACTATGTGAGCATCCACATTGGTTCACTCAATTTAAAAACTGGTGATGCATAGTGGTGGCAAGAGGAGGTAATGGGCAAGAGTTACTGCCCTTTTATATATATATACAGAAAAGATGAATTTTCATCTTTTAGTAGGGCTAGATTCAGCAGGTAGCAGGTTTATGCTCCGAATGTTAATGTGATAAGGTAAGTTTGCTTGGATAAACATAATTATCTATAAAATTTGCTTTCTCGCTGCAGTCACATTGCACATGCAGAAAATCTGTTACTTTAAAAAAAGAAAACAACTGCAGCTAATGCTGTGCTTGGCAATGAAACAAGAGTACATTTCTGCTCATTATAATGCAAACATTTTACAACATGCAATTTTGTGACATTTTTATGATGTCTTATTGATCCTAATTAAATTTGGGCTGATCGTACATCCAAGATGGACACCATGTCTTAAAATTCATGTGGGATGACAATATTACAGATGGTTTCAGAAGTTAAAATGAAAAAATGTTCTTATCTCAAAAGTTAAAATAAAAGCTTCTTATCCTGGATTCCTGAAAATTCTTTTCATCCACTAGAGCAGCAGCCCCTTTGAAGGATTCCAGTTTAGTTATAGCCTTTTTCTCCTCAGCTGAATCCAGTATTAGACATAATCTTATAAATGCAACTTGTCTTTCAGTTTTTATGGATCACTGTGAAATTTGGTACATGTCATGGTCATCATGCAGAAATTAACAAATATGTATGCTTCCTTGATTTTTTGTAAGAGTTATTGCCCATTTTAACTTACAACAGGTCTGCAGTATATGATAGAATTTTGTGAATGGAACTATTCTTGTGGGTTTTAATTGATTCCTGTGAACCTTAGTACACATTATGGCTATCAACAGAGGATATGGATGTGGATGAGAAATTTTATTCATACAATTTTCGAAATATTTATGCCCTTTTTAATATCACCTCTACAATGTATGATTAAGGTATTGTAAATCTAACCCACCCACCTACCCCAGGCATCAGTATCTGCATCCACACATGTAAAAGCATATATATAGCCTCACATATTGTCAACCATTCTTTCTTAGGTTTCATAGTACCTAGTTCATTGGGATGGGGTTGAGCAGGCAATCTTTGCACATGTGTGTTAGTTGTAAATTCTTGGTGAAGATTTTCTTTATCGTGTCTTTTTTGCACAATGAATAGCATACTATTATACCTGGAATCATGAAACGTGAAGAGAGGATGCATCTTGAAGCATACTACATCTTTATCATGAAAGTGGTCCACCGTGACTTATATTCTAGGCTGTACTGGCTTTGGTACCACACTCTTACCACAAAGGAAGGACACTTTGACTCACATCTCAGATTTTACTTCTTAGGTTAAGTTTTTGCATTAAGCTCACAATTGAGTAGGTTATCCACACTCTGTATATACACTGTTGTATATGGATTCATTAAACTTTTTAATGGGATTCATCTTGATGAGTACCATTACATCATTGCAAAAGTAGGTCACTGTGACCCAGTAGTTATGTGCGTGGTAAAATTATCAAACTAGATGATTTTATAAATCTGTTAGTATCAAGGTGACCTCCATTTCTTATTTTACTGGCTTAGGTTAAGTTTTTTGTTTAACAGTAGGTCATAACCAGATATGCTTTTAGCACCTTTTATACTCAGTTAAATGGTGAAACCCCATCGTAGCCATGTGCTTCATTGGCAGTTACCATATGTTCATATTAAACAATTAAACAAGATAGTTGGTTGTACAGGTTTAATGCTTTTCCAGCACATGATAGGCTATACATAATAGCTAATTTATCTGGTGGAGGAAGAACCTGGGACAAACTGGAAGCTACTGGCAAGCTTTCTCACATAACCTATGTTGCCAGAGCCTAAAACTGGAATCCACATGGACAAAGGTGAGGTGTCAATGATCAGTAAAGACAAATCCATAGACCACTCGGCCATCCAGAGCCCTGTTAAACGAGAAACCCTGGAAATGACCTGGAAATTTATCTTTAGAAAAGCGTGGGAACCATGTCAGTCATGAGCTGTAACTATAAATGAGGTTCTTGTTGTGTTCACGAAACTTTACTGGAAAGGAAGGAATATAGAATAGAGATTGGCTTCGAAAAAGTGACAAAAGCTCTAACAAAGCATACAGCTTTCCATGTAAGAAGTTTCTTACCCCCCCCCCCTTTTTTTTCTCGTTTATACTCTCAGGTCTTAATGGGGGGTGATTTGTGGTTTGTTTTGTTTTTGACTTTGTTGCCACTGGTAGTTACATACCATGTTAGTTTGGATTGCAATACTTGTAAAATATTTTGTGACTTGTAGTTCCTCTGAATTAATGGCAAAAATACAGCTTGCTTTCAAGTACAGTTATTTTGTTTTATTCATTTTACATTACTTATTTTAGTGGCATTCTAGCTGATATCTTGATTCAATGTTGCTCCTTGAGAATTTGGGCTCTGTCCTTGAATTGTCCTTGAAACATTTTTCACATAAACTGGTATGAATCCTATACTATATACTTAAAATCAAAGATCACTGTGATGTACACTTCACAAACATGTGGTCTTTATGCTTACATAGATTCATAGATGTTAGACCTGTACTAAAGTGACGCTTTCTGACCCATGCATTCGGAAATAGGAATTAATGTGTTTTTCAATGGTAACTTTCCAGATTAATGACTAGACACTGTATATTGTGATACTTTACCCTCAACAGGTTAACTGTATTGTACATCTGAATCAGTATAGTTATTAGATGATTGGACTGCATATTGCATGTTTTTTATGTGAGGTGATACCCATTAGTGGCTAATCACGGTAATTGTTGGTGCATGAACTATGTATGTTGGTACTTCTGGCTGTCACTGTAATGTTGGACTTAGTGATGAATAATGCATTATGAACATTAAAAGTCTCTGTCCAGGATACATTATGTAAATAAAAATCTGTATTTCAATTTTTCTCTACTATTTGCATGAGCACACAGCAAATACTTTATTGGATAGGAAACATTAGAGGGCATGGTCCTTGAAAATTACATGCTGTAATAACTCGGACCATGAAAGCCATTGATTTTGACTTAATATGTGTATGTCCACCACAAGAGTATATGTCCACCACAAGGCAATGCATATTATTTCTGAAGTGTCCATCCATCTACCTTACTAATGACCGCTCCAGTGGCCTAGTGGTTAGAGCATCCGCCTCGGATGCGGGAGGTCATGGGTTCGATTCCCGGTCGAGTCATACCAAAGACTTACAAAAATGGTACTAACAGCTGCCTCGCTTGGCGCTCAGCATTAAGAGGTTAGTGTTAGGACTGGTCGGCCTGGTGTCAGGATAATGTGACTGGGTGGGACATCATGCTACATGTCTGCGGCATGATGCCCCAGTGCTAGACATCACTATAAACTGCAACACTGCAGACATCGTAGCGATATGACTGAAAAATTGTTAAAGCTACGTTAAAAATCAAATCACATCACATCACATCACCTGTTACTAAATTAGTTTCTACAGGATAACTTAAGTTCCTGACCATCTACTGTTGTCAGACTTTGGGGAAAGGTCAAGGTCACTGACTGAAAGAAGAGAAATAGTTTCAATACAAGAATTAGTTCTACATCACAGACCTTGACCAAACATTTTGGATGGCTTGCTCTTTGGGAAAGAAAGCCAATTCAGAGGGCAAGGTCATTGTGACTGAAAAAAGAAAAATGATTTCTGCAGAAGATTTAAGAAATTCTCCATGTATCCAGTACAAAGTTTGTGGAAGGTTTGCATGGAAGAGGCCTGTTGATTTTGAGGTCAAAAGTCAAAGGTTAAGTCATTGTGTCTCAGTGAAAAAATTGGTTTTGCACAATAATATTTGTTCTAGAGTAAGATCCTTTAGGAAACTTTGTAGATGGCTTGCAGTTGGGATAATAAAAAAAACCGCAAAACTATGGAGTTTACATGACTCTGGCCACAGCCATGGTAAGTCTATTTAGAAAATAATGGTTTCTGATCATTAGGTTTTGTTCAGTATCACCAGCTGTGACAAAATATTGAGCTTATTGAGATCCATTGGTCAGTATCTCCAGAGTTAACCATACAAAAGGACTATTAAACACAGGGTACTCTTGTTTTTATTTTTAGAATCACCTGTAAAATGTTATTATTCAGCAGTAAAACTGGCCCATTAGTTTGTCATGGGCTTGTAGAAAGACCAATGAGGATGTGTTTTGTTGTTCCATTAGTTTGCATTGCTGGAGACATTAAAAATCAACAAGCAGAAAGGTAAAAATGCATACAGTTGTTTTTAAACAAATTTTATTAGAGCAGTTTGAAATCCAGGGTGTTTGTTTTCATAATCAGTACCACCAACAATTACTCTCCTGTATCTATTTTCACTGCCCTACTTTTAGCCAAATGCAGCTGGATTATATTTCAGTAATGGAATGTAGTCTTAGTCAATAGCAAGAGTTGAATGGACAGGTAAACTAATGTTGTCTCAGCTAATGATAAGTGTTACAGTAGGTGTCATTTGAAAACCAGTCTAGTAGTACATCAATGGAAATGTGTCCATATTACTTACAGCCACATCAGCAATTTTGATGAAAAGTGAGATGGAGTGCACTGTGACCTAAATTCATCTCATTCCTGAACAACATGCTCCTTGTTATCAACATAGCTCTTTCTGCCAGTGAAGTACTGCAAAGTTTTTCTTGGGTCTTGTTTTGTTCTTCTTATTCAGTATTATACAGTATTAAATGTAGTAAGGTTTTTCTTGTTTTCTTTCAAAACATTTCAAGGCTTCATTGATCACTCACTATCTGTCTGCAGTAATTATGTTAGTGTTTTGAATTTGTGCTTACCATAAGACAAAGAATTTGCTTCACACAAGACAGAAATATAAGTTTAACAAAAATTATCCATAAAATGCATTGCAGTTAATTGCCATAAAGTCTGTTAAGTATATATCACGAAAAGATTCTAGTTCAGTTATCAATCATTTGGCAATCTTCATACATTGAACCATAGTTGGCACATGCACTTATGAGTACATATTCTTCTCAGATAATGTAGGTTTTTGCAAAGTAGTTAGTGTTTGACAGCTTTTCTGTATTTCGACCTTATGCAAGTTATATATATAATAATTATATAACAGAATATTTAGCTGTAAACTTGTATCTACAACATTTTGTGTCATATCAAAATATGCTCTATGGAAATAGTTAATGATATTAATCAAAAGTTGATAGAATACCTGTACAATCATGACATTTAAAAAAGTTGTTAATACAACCAAGAGGAGACCAGAATTGTTTTTAACAGGTTAACAATGTACTGAGGACCATATGGTGACATGGTTCAGTTCTACTATTTTTAATAAGATGAATAAACAGAAAAAGATATAACTTTCAGCATGTGTGAATTTTTCCTGTTATGAAACTTTATCTCATACTCCATCTCACAATAGAAATAAAAGTGAGGTATATATTCTTACACAAGACATTACACAGTGAATATCTTCTATACATCCTGCCGCATACCTGGGACAATCTGTTAACATTGCTTACCATTCCCTCGGGTGATGTTAACAGTCAGTAGAGATTAAATCAGTCTACTGATGAAGTCCTTGGTACAAGGATGAGAGCTTCAGGTTAGCTTTCTCTATATTGTTTGTGTATGTGATTGAACAGTTTAAAACATTATCAAATATGAATAATAATACTACACAGTTAAGGTTTCACCAAAGTGTTTGTGTGTATGTATGTGCACATACTGGTATTCTGGTATTCCTATGTAAACGTCATGCATTAGAGGGACAGGCTAATATTATTCACTTAAATCAATATCTGAATATGTCTAGTCTTTTGAAGTATTTATTAGACAATGCATAAGCAAACATAATAAATAGCCTTGGCTATTAACAGTACAATCTGTTATTACCTTCACTTGTATCAATATTGTACTTGACTTTCACATTTTCCAGTTTTCATTCATCTTAGAAATTTGTGTAGTAAACTTTACATGTATTAGTTGTACACATTTTCTGTTGAAGGCTGTCACATTTACAAAACAATTGTAATCATTTACATGACCAGGATTGTTCCAATTGCATACCAGAATTGGTAGTTTGTAGCGAACTAAAACTGCTGCATGTATCAAGAAAGTTAGAACCTCCACAATACAGAACTTGTACTGACATTATTCTCCAGTGCTCTAGTGTGTGAAGGTTACAGCAGACAAATAATGCTTCCTTACTGTCTTGTCACACCTGTAAATGGCATGATATAGTGTGAGAGATACAGAGATACGGTAGAAAGATAATGCTGCCTGAATATTTTATGTCTTGCATGTGAATGGTGGGAGATAGTGTTGCAGATATATTGTATAGATCTAGTATACAAAAATTGTTCCCCCCCCCATTATTTTATTGTTTCACCTGTAAATGGAAATAGAGAGTGTGAGGGATGCAGTGGCTAGGCAGTGCTGATTGTTTTATTGCCTGAGAATGGTGGAACAGTGTGGCAGATAGAGCAAACACATAGTGCTGCCTGATTATTTTATTGTCTTGCCTGTGAATGGTGAGACATAGTGTTACAGATGTATTGTACAAAAATTGCTATCTGATTGTTTTATTGTTTCACCTGTAAATGGCGAGAGTGTGAGGGATACAGTCAGTAGGTAATGCTGATTATTTTATTGTCTCACCTGTGAATGGTGGAACATGGTGTAGAACATAGAGTAAACACTTAGCCGCCTGATTATTTTATTGTCTTGCCTGTGAATGGTGAGACATAGTGTTACAGATATATTATACAAAAATTGCTGTCTGATTGTTTTATTGTTTCACCTTTAAATGGCAAGATAGAGTGTGAGGGATACAGTCAGTAGGTAATGCTGATTATTTTATTGTCTCACCTGTGAATGGTGGAACATAGTGTAAAACATAGAGTGAACACTTTGCTGCCTGATTATTTTATTGTCTTGCCTGTGAATGGCAAGACATAATGTCCTGGTGAAGGATACAGTACACAAATAATGCTGCCAGGTTATTTTATGTTTTGCTTGTTAATGACAAGACAAAGTACCCTTGTGATGAATACATTAGACAGGTAATGCTGTCTGATTATTTTATTGTCTTGCTTATGAGGGGTGAGACATAGTGTAGCAGATACAGTATACAAATGATGCTGCCTTATTATTTTATTTTATCATATGTGAATGGCAAGGTATAGTGTGAGGAGTACATTAGATAGATAATGCTGCCAGATTATTTTTTTGCCCTGCCTTTGAATGTCAGGATATAGTATGAGGGGTGCAGTGGACAGATAATACTGCCTGATTATGTTATTTTCTTGTGAATGGCAAGATACAGGCCAGGGTGTACAGAACACAGTGCTTGTTATTTTATATATTATGAGTGAATGACAAGACAGTGTTTTTTGTGAGGAATATAGTAGACAGATTATCCTGCCTTATTAATTTATTATCTCACCAGTAAATGGTGGGACAAAGTGTGAGGGATATAATAAACATATAGAGCTACCTGATTATTGTATCTTGTAAATGGCAAGACAGAGCCCATGTGAAAAAATACCGTAGATAAATAATGCTGCTTGATTATTTTTGTCTTACCTGTGAATGATGAGATATATTGTTGCAAACAATACTGCCTGATTATTATTTTATGTATTGTGAAGGAATGGCAAAATATAGTATCTTTGTGAGGGATACAGTTGACACTGATTAATTTATTGTCTCACCTGTGACTTGTGAGATACAGGGTGAATGATGCATTTGGCAAATAATGTTCACTGATTATTTTATTGTCTCTTCTGTAAATGGCTTGATATAGGGTATTACTTTCCAGTAGCAACCATATCATCAATGTTGCGATTTTTGCTAAAGTTCCTAGAAAGTCGTACGTTTTCTGCCTCTGCCACCGTATTCAGCTAGGTCACTATGACTTTCCTTGCAGGAATAATATTGCTGTATGCCAGGTAGGAGCTTGTATCCTGATATTTTAGGTATGAATGCTTGTTGTATCAATAATTCATTGCGGTTAAATGTAAAGCTTTCATAAAGAAATATGCAGTATAATTACTGTTCTGTAGATCTGGCCTTTTGCATTTTCAAAATAAAAACTGCTGGAAGCTACTTTCATGATATTGGTATTCAAATCATCTTACGTATTCACTTGAGTCATGTATAAAGTTTATTGGCGTAAGTGTGTGTGTGTGTGTGTATGTATGTATATTTATTTATATATGTCTTTACTTTCACAGGTTGTGGATTTTAAGAAGAAAAGTATATTGTACTATGATTCAATGGGAGGCAATAATTACCAGTGTTTAGAAGCCATCAAGTAAGTTAATTCATTAGCAGATAATTTGGAATGGCCTAAGTAGAGACCTCCATCCTTGCTGTATACGTGTCATCATTGTAAACTAAAGACAGTGAATTTGTTTATTTCAGGGGTTTCAGTTTACATGTTTTTGCAAAAATAAAAAATTTTCATTGGTTCTTTAAATCACAGTCTGAGGAAATTTGTCTAGCTGTCTCCATTGTTGGATAATTGTTTATTAGGTCTTTAAATTGATTTTTTTTTTTTTTCAAGAACCATGAAATATGTTAAAATTGGTACCCCATGAAGAAAAGTTTATTCACAACATTCAGGGATCACTTGATTAATTTGAGGCTTTTGGAATATTTTACAAATTTAAAGTTTGCATTCAGCTTGCAAGAGACTGTCTAATTTTATGCAATTTTTAGTGTAAGGGTGTAGATTGACAGTTTTGTTTCCATTCAGTTTTACAAAATCCACAGAACTCAAGTTTAGTAGTGTACATTTGAGTTTTTTGTTGTGTTTTTTTGTTGTTTAAAAATTACCCAAAGAATTATTTTAAAAAGCAATTATTTCAAACCTGGAACTTGAGTGAAATGCCAATTTTGTAAAATTCTTATTTGCTCTGGACACCTTGGGTCTGAGCACTTAAAGTTACATAGTGTTTGCATACTTTGAACACATTTTTAAAAAATTATTTTTGCCTTGTTGGCTAGATTGCATAGTGGTTCCTGGTTTTTTTTGCAGGGGGGGAGGGGGGGCTTTCTCATCTGTCCATCCATCCATCCATCTTTCCATCTGTCTGGTGGCAAAACTGTCCTTAGGGTTCGCATTTAAGTCATTTCTTGGGCACTATTGCTTGTAAAGTCACATGATGTGGGATGTAGCGATCAGTGAAAACTAGGTTAATGTGACCTACATTTCATAATGCAGTAATTTGTGTTTATCTTTGTTTAATCTCTGATACTGGTTTGGGCTTTGCATGTAGCTCTGTTCTCTGACACTTTTATTTGCAGTCCTGTACTTTGACATACAGATAGTACTACTACAACCTTAAGTGAAAACTTGATCTCTGTGACGAGTATTTTCCAGCCCTCTGACCTGGGTTGATTACTGTGACGAGTATTTTCCAGCCCTCTGACCTGGGTTGATTACTGCGACGAGTATTTTCCACCTCTGTGACCTGGGTTGATCTCTTCATTATACAGTCATTCTCAGACAGAATTGACTACAGAGTCATGTTACTTTGTATGCATCATAAATAGTACTACACCTTGATTCAAAACTAGGTCACTGTGACCAGTATTTTTTCTCCATTGTTTTGTGTTAACCTTTGCATTAGCTCAGTTCTTTTGATACCATTACTTAAGAGATATGTAACTTGATACATATGACACATTATAAGAAGTACTATTCTATTTAGACACAACTTGTCATTCTGGTTTTCTCATTAATCAACCTTTATGTGTAAAATACATGAATAGTTTTTTATCTCGAGTTTTAGCCTTTTGTGTTATGCTAAATATATTCACCAAATTATGATGTACAGGGCTTACACTGGCCTCTAAATTCCTACAGCCAATTTTGTTGCCTATTATAAAAAGTGATGCTAATTCATTTGGATGTCACCACATTTCAAAACCATATATCACTCCTGGAATTATCTTTCTGTATCAGGAAATCTGACAGTTTTCTTTGGTCTTTGACAATATGAATGATTCTGTTCTCCACTACCTGTGTGACAGCATTACTGACAGTGGATGATTTAAAAAATCCAAAAGCCCACATTTTTTATTCCTTACCTTAAGAAGTGCCCTACTGCAAGCCATGTTTTCTGTTCCCCATCATACATTGATGATAGTTTGAGTAAAAGTGATGAATTTAAGTAAAATTTGTGTATTTAAGCAGGCAATACACTGGACCGGAATTTTTGGCAAAATTACTACTACCTCCTGTCAAAATAGAGCGAAGTGATAAAATAACTGTGAAGAGAGTTGGATGTCAGATTTTATAATAAGACAAAAACTCATCAATAGCATAAGTTTTTCAAGCTTTGCAAGTTAAATAATATTTAAAAAGAAAATCATATCATAATTCATCAAATTATAAAAGATCTTGGTTTTTGAAAAAAAAACTGCTATTTAACTTTGTGAACAACTTTAGATGGTAAATTTCAAAATAGCTGTCTCAAAAATAGGTGTCTGATACTGATTACAAATCAGCTTATTCTGTTAGGTTTTCAGGTGAAATATTTAATGAGGTCTTTAATCTCATTAAGATTTCACTCACACAGTGTCTTTAAAAGTACATTTACCATGGAGAATGATATCATTCTGAGCTGTTTGAATTCAAAATCTACATGAATAATGAACACTTATGTACTTTTTCAGGAAGTATCTCTGTGATGAAATGATGGACAAGAAGCAACAGAAATTTGACTTGTCTGGTTGGAAAACAGAAATTGTCAAGGTAGAACTTTCATGCTTATGTGATTTAAGCAGTTCTAGCAGGTTTGATGTGTGCAGTTTTGTGATTACAGCTACACTCAAACATCTTCAGTTTCAGATGCCATTTGAAAACAGTTTTTTTATGTTGATAATCTCTTTTTGTTTTGCCTGTGAAGTATATATGAGACATGTCAGTGGCAATGTCACTGAGGTAAGCATCAGAGTTTTTTGTGTGGATAACCTCCTTTTGTTTTGCCTGTGAAGCATATATGAGACATGTAACTTTTATTGCAGTGTCACTCTGTAGGTGTCAAAGTTAATTTTTGATCCGTTTTTATGACGCTGTTGCATATATAGTCTTGAAACTTCTGGCATTTATTAATCATGGAGGGTACACCTTGTCACAAGCAAAAAGAGGTCACAGTGATCTTCTTTTCACATTCCGTTGACCTTTATTAGTTTTGGAAATATGCATGTGGAATTCTTGTTGTAGGTATTTTGTATATATATTGAAGTATCAAGTAACTGATCATGTAAGAATTGGGATTATGAACAGTTGGAAGTACACAAATTTGCCACGGCACTTGGGAAAGATGTTCATTCTTAGGAAGCAGATCATTTTCATATAGCAACCCACCCTACATATAAAGGCTGTCTTCGGAGCATAATGCTGTGTCGTAGTCATTCGTACAGTGGGGACATCTTGATTTGGTCATGTCCATGCATCTGCCCAGAGAAGCTTGTTGGCATGATTCCTCAAAAAACACTCACTGTAGACATGAAATTGTGTAGGCATATTTGGATCCATATGTAGATGACAGAATTACAAGTTCATTTCACAATTTTAATGTTTTTACACATTTGTTTCTTCTTCAGTTTTTTTAAAAACAAAAAGCTTTGTTTGCATGATTAAGCAAAATGCACACAGGGTAGGTAAATGAAATTTGGAAGGCATATTTGTATTCATATGTTCATGACCTGGTTAGACTTTAATGCAGTGATAGCAAGTTCTAAATTTGAAACTTTTTTGACTTAGACTTCTAGACAAAAACCTTATTAGCTTGATTAAACAAAAACAACTTGAAATAGATGAATGAAATTTGACATGCATATATATGATTAGATTTTCATGCCATTGTAGCATTTCTTCCAGAGTTTCTAGAGTTTTTGGCTGCAGTTATAGCATATATGTTAACAAAATAAAATTTGGCTTTTCCTTATTATTAGCTGAACTGGTCATAAATCATAAGAGCTTTTGGGATGGCCTGTCTGTCTACCGACATCAGTCCATCTGTTAGGTCAAGTTTGTTATCGCTACACTTCCTAACCTTCTTGAAGGATACCAATGAAACTACACACACAAACACACACACATTCATTCCTTGGTCTAGTTGGTCCTAAATGAAAATGGTGATTCTTGGACATCTAATATTGTCAATACAGCATCCAGCATGAAACTCTTGTTATCCTTACTCCTTCTGAATGGATGGTCATATCAGCATGGGGTTTTCACTAAAAGACTTTTAATGAGTCTAGATGGTCCTGAATGAAAATGGTGCCATTTTGATATCCAGTATGGCAACCATAGCAGCCATCTTGCTAATTATCTTGTCACTATTCCTCCTAAACAGAAAGTCATATTCAGCCTGGAGTTTTCACCAGAAGACTTGATGGCATCTTGTTAGTCCTAAGTGAAAATATTGCTGCTTGGACATCCACTATGGCCACCACATTGGCCATCTTGAAGTCATGGTATTGCTGTGTCTCAAGAATGGATGGTCATATCAACATGGGGATTTCACTGGAAGACTTCTTAGGATGTCTAGTTGGTCCTGAATGAAAGATTGCCATTTTGTTGTCCAAAAAGGCCACAGTGGCAGCCATCTTGAAAATCCTGTTATCACTACGCCTTCTGCACAGAAAGTCTTATTGACATGGGGTTGTGACTTTTCATGATGTCTAATTGCTCTTAAATGAAAATGGTGCTGCTCAGGCATCTAATATAATCACCACAGTGGCTATATTCAGAATCCTATCATTGGTACTTCTCCAGAATGGAAAGTCAAATCAACATGATGTTTTCAGTAAAAGATTTCTTATGATGTCAGCTTGGTCCTAAATGAAAATGGTGATGATGTGACAACCAGTGTGGCCACCATGGAAGCCATTTATGAGAATCTTCTTATTTGCTTCTCCTGAACAGAAAGGTATATCAGCATGGGTTTTCACCACATAACTTCTTATGATGTTGATCTCAAATGAAAACAGTGGCAGTCTGACTGCCAGTATGGTAGCCACAGTGCCAATTTGAAAGTCCACTGACACATGGGAAGCTAGTGGCAAACTTTCTCACATAGCCTGAGATTCAAACACATGCAGATGAATGCTTTAGACCACTCAGGCCCCCAGGGACCCCGATAAAAAGTCTTCTAGTGATAACCAATGTCAGTAAGACCATCCAGGATTAGTAGCTGTAGTAAGACTTTCTCAGGCTCACAGGGAGTTCTTGTCTATTTAGATAAAGTTTGAACTCTTTGGTCTCAAGTGTCTTGAGCTGCAGTTCAATGATGTGCTTGGAAGAAATATCACATTATGTGACATTGTTGCCACCCAGTGAAAAACCATCTCTCATGTGAATCATGTAACAAAAATAAATATCACATATTTCTTGACATTGTACCATGCAATGAAAAACCCTTTCTCGCCCAGATCTTGTAATAATAGCTACTTTTCATTTATTTAAGGATATTCCTCAGCAGATGAATGGAAGTGACTGCGGAATGTTTGCATGTAAATATGCTGAGTACATTACTCGTAGAGCACCAATCACATTCACACAGGTAGGTTTCAGAGAATATTGTCCTGTTGAGCACATATCAGTTTAATATTTGCTTTGAAAAGCACTTCTTAAAGTCACATATTGTCTAAAGCTGCAATGTTTAACAAAAAAATTTATATACTGTTTACAATAACCAAAACAACTCCAGTTAATCAGAATCAACAGATAAAAACTCATCTTTTGTACCCTGAGTACTAGTTAGGCTTACTGAATTGCGCATGCCATACCTTACTCAGCTTGTGATTGTTCCATTTGCTGTACGTCTTAAGCCTCTTACCACTACGTCATTATACAGTAAAGTACATCCTTAGGATTGTCATGATATTGTTTCCTCCAGCTACATACAGGTACATGATGGAAAAAATCTATTTTGTAACCTGATGTACAGCCTGAATATGTGCATGGCATGCTTTCGTATTATCTGCAATGTAGAAGAAGCTAGCTATACAGTTGCTTGCAAGCTAGAAATGGTGTTTCTCCAAAATAGTCTGTTACTAAAATGTTCAAAGATAATTAATTTTGTTTAAAGAAATTGAATCAGCATAATCAGTAAATCAGCCTGACATGTAAAGTTGTGGAATCGGTGCTACAGCTAATTCTTGTCAGCTTCTTTTTCCTGGCAATGCAAAATCATCCATACTTCAACAAAAGAATTAACAGAAACGTTATACTTAACAGTTCTCATAAGCAGAGATGTGGAAGTGTTGTAAGTTTAATAAATATGGGTAACTGCTATGTCATTGATAGCCACATGTAAGTTTGGTTACACATTTACCAATTCTGTAAACATTTAAAAACAATAAATTAAACTAGTAAACCATTTACACATGTTACATTGCAGCCTCAATTTTGACTTAACAATACATTTGCAGGCAAGGATAAAGTTGTTCAGAGTTTGTCCCTGTACTAACGTCTTAGTAACACAAATGACAGACTCACCAACAATTACCATGACAGTTGTTTGTTATGGATACTAAGATAGCAGAACATTGTCCTTTCTGAGACAGGTGCCCTTTATTTACTTGTGTATGTATCTTTTAGTGTTTAATGGGATGTCAGTAC
Source organism: Megalonaias nervosa (assembly GCA_016617855.1). NCBI lineage: Eukaryota > Metazoa > Mollusca > Bivalvia > Unionida > Unionidae > Megalonaias > Megalonaias nervosa. The sequence continues at coordinate 11,754 of JAECUM010008288.1, read as the reverse complement.
AATAATAGCCATGTGTATGTATGTATATATGTATGTATGTATGTATGTATGTATGTATGTATCTTTTAGTGTTTAATGGGATGTTAGTACAATAATGGCCATATGTATCTTTGTTTTAGTGTCTAATGGGATGTCAGTACAATAATGGCCATATGTATCTATGTTTTAGTGTCTAATGGGATGTCAGTACAATGATGGCCACATGTATGTATATATGTTTTAGTTTTAGTGTTTAATGGGATGTTAGTACAATAATGGCCATATGTATCTTTGTTTTAGTGTTTAATGGGATGTCAGTACAATAATGGCCACATGTATGTTTTAGTGTTTAATGGGATGTCTGCACAGTAATAGCCATGTGTATATTTTAGTGTTTAATGGGATGTCGGTACAATAATGGCCATTTGGTGTCTGTTAAAAAGGTTAAATGTCTAAGTAAACATCGGCAAAGACATTTATAAATATTGTCCTTTTGAGCATGTGTCCATTATGCGGAAGTGTCTTCAAATGTTTTATTGTTGTTCTTTGGTTTAAACATACTTTTTTCTTGTCATTAAAGAAATAACAGTCACAGTATCTGTCGATCGATCGTTGTTCATATACTGTGTTTATCTTCCTGTCCATCCACCCGGAAATAACTTTTGGGGTAATTTATTTTAAAAGGATAATATTTCTGGTGTTTATGTGTAGATTGTCATCAGAATTTGCCCACAAGCACATAGGGCTAAGAAACACCCTGCGAGATTGAAGTTCAGGTAGCTTAGTGGCAGGGTCATGTTGCAGTCATGTAAATTTTATTTGGGTGGTCAGTGGTTAACATTTTTGGATCAGGCAGTGTTATTTACTATGCAGTGGATAAATTGTCATGATGTCATCTGACATAATAATGGGGTTATAATATATTAAATGGGGCTATATCCACACATGGATTATTATCAGATTTAGCACACATATTTAGCGGTGCGGGTGAATCGGCTGTGGTGGTGGTGGTGGGGTTGAAAGGTAAGAGATAAATGTCGCTGGTTGTTAGTGCATTATAAGTCCAGAGTGGCATTGTTGCATGTGTAGACAGTAAATTTATGGACTTTATAGCTGTTAAAGTGAGCAGTTAGAAGAGGTTAAAAATTGCAAATCTGGTTATAATTAAGATGCAATAAAGGGTACATATCTCGATGATTTGCTACAGTTTAGTTGCCTCCTTGTTTATCAGTCAAAACATACACTGAAATAATGTACTGGATAACCAAATATTCACTAGGACAAGTCATTTGAAAATCCTGTATTAGCTTTATGAAGGACAATAAAAACTGTGACATGTATATTTGATTCAGTGCAGAATTCGCACAGTAGCTTTTCTCAGGTAATAAATATTCTTTTAACTCTGGACAAGATTTAATAACCTTCAGGGAGAAATATATTTTGCAAATGAGAGACAAAGTAGATTTTTATAAAGTAGGATACAGTAATCCATCAATATTCTTGAAATCACCTGTTGTACAAATTTTGCTTTTATTTTCAGGAACACATGCCCTACTTTAGACGGAGGATGGTGTATGAGATATTGACTAAAAAACTTTTGTGATAAGTTTTCATCATTTGCCTCATTGCTTTTCATTGGACATCAGAATTTCTCAGTTTCATCTCGCATGTTGTTCATATACTGTGTTTATCTTCCTGGATGTATACTGTATTTGAGAAAACTGACATTGCTGCAGCCCTTCATGGATGTGTACTGTATTCAGGAGAGTTGTCATTGCTGGAGCCCTTCATGTATGTGAGGAGATTGTCTTGATTGAAATTCATGTGAGAGAGAGGACAGAGAAATTGTTTCTTTCAACGGCAGCAAAAATATTTAAATCATCTTGTTGGATGACTTCATCATAAACATCTACGTGATGCAAACCAGACTATTTTCATCAGAACATTTTCATGAGCAAAGATGGGTATGTCATGTGTTATAAGTTACGGATATATGCAACTGCAGGACAGGACATATGTTTCTTTTCTTCACTCAATTCATGGAACCTGATGTTAAAACAAGTGGACCAGGCTTCTTAATTTGTGGGATTTTACAGAAACTGACTTAGTGTTTTATGGCAGAGCTGTGTTGTTATGAGTCAGCTTGAATCAAGTGACATGCCCCAAGACACCTGGTCACGAGTACAGCACCTAAACACTGTGCCTCAGTTTCTGTCGATAAAAAACATTTATTATTCCTTCCACTTTGGTCTTGTATTCCCAGTTAATCATGTCAGAAAACCTACAGCTCGACTGATTTAGAGAAATTAATTTAAATGACAGTGCTCATTTCACCTTCAACAGACTGTGACCGTTCCTGTTACTTTGTATAAACGTGTTATTAGCGATTTATTTTTTTCAGCAAAAAAAATTTCATGTTCATTTCCTTAGATGCTGTCCTATACATGTTAAATCTGTAAATACATATTTATATTTTGCAATGCATTCAGTTCTCAAAAATATGTTGTGAAAAATAGCCATGTAAAAAATGATGACTGATTCATTTGTTGTTTTGTGAGTCGGTAATAAATAAAAGACCTCGCTCTTAAATAGAGTGTCATCTAACAATAAGAGCTTTATTAGTCTAAAACAGTTGATATCATCGGATAATTCATAGTTTATATAAAAGAAATTTTCCAAAATTAAAGTCGTAGGTTACATGTATCAGGAATGCAATTTTGAAGTTTAGGTTGCTGTAATAGCCGTTTTTTGATTTTCTTTCTATGGGCATTATTCTCAATACTAATCTCAGAAATCTTGACTGTATCTTAGTTCCACATTGCTTGTATTCTTTATTCCTTCCAATTCTCTGTACAAAGAACAATTCTCAATTCTTTAACCATCTTGTAAATCTTGTGATTACTACTACTAAACATATAGTCATATTGACATGGGGTTTTCATTCAAAGACGTTTGTGCTGCCTAGTTGATCCTAAATGAAAATGATCTAGAACTGACATCCAGTATGATACCATATGGGCCATTTTGAAAATCTTATAACTGACATCCAATATGACACCATATGGGCCATTTTGAAAATCTTATAACTGACATCCAGTATGACACCATATTGGCCACTTTGAAAAATCTTATAACTGCACTTCTAGAGAATAATCATATTGACATCATTTGGCTCTCCATCCCAAAATATGTTTCCTATTGCACTGGTTTAAAATTAGGGTGTTTAGGTAGGGTTTTTTACCATTATTCTAATGATTAGTATATATAATGTACTAAGCGCTTCAAGGGCTGGACAAAACTGGCTCAGTTAGATGCACAAATCAATTTCAGGAATTTTTTTTTTTTTTAAATTTAACTGGGGAGGAAGTGCTAAGGTCAGTAATGAAAAACACGGACTGTCAGTTGAACAGAAGCACACATGGGGGGAGGGGCCTTTTAACTGCAAGTCTTCTTATGCTATGTAGATGGTCATAAATGAAATTACTGCTCAAATGATATTCTGTAGGGCTGCCATGATCACCAGCTTGAACAGTTTCTTGTCACTACACCTTTTGATCTCTTGATGCTATTGACATGAGGTTTTCACTAAAAGACTTCTTATGATGTCTAGTTGGTCCTGGATGAAAATGTTCTTCATTGGATATCCAGTATGGCTGAAAAGGTAGCCATCTTGAATGTTTTTTGATGTCACTACAACTAAAGTGGATGATCATCATGGGTTTTTCACTGACTTCAGTATTGATTAGTTGGTTTTAAATGAAAATGGTGTGAATTAGGCCTCCAGTTTCATGACCATGGTGCATATTTTTAAGACTTGTTTTCATTACCTTTCTTGATTTGTAAGTAATAGCAACACGTGGTTTTCTTTCCTAAGAGTCTTTTTTGTGATTTGCACAAAAAGACTTCTTATAATATTTAGTTGGTCCTAAATGTTTGCCATCTTGAAAATCTCCATCACTACTGCTGTTGAATAAGTGGTCATATTGACATTGGGTTTTCACCAGAATACATCTCATTATATGTTGATGACCCTTACTGATAATGATGCCAGGAAGACCTCCTGAAATTCAAAAAAATCTCACAACAGCTACTTTTCTGAACAAATGGCCATACCAACATTTTAAAACAAAAACTCTGTTGCATCATATGGTTGTTCCTCTTTTCAAATAAACTTACGTCCTAAATGGCTGCCTTGATGGCCAGCCTAAAATCTTATAAGACTTCCTCAATAGAGATGGTTTTATTGACATGCGGTTCTCACTAGAGTAATATGTAGCTGGATCTGTCTAGTGCCATCAGATAAAAACATTGTCAGTTCTTGTCTTGCATGGATTGTGGTATTGGTCTGTTTTCACTTAAGCATTTCCAGCCATAAATAATTGGTTCTGAATGAAAATGTTGCAGACCTTGTCCACCAGCATATTGGCACTTTTATGAAGGAGTCTTCAAACCTAGACTTTATTGACCTTGAGGTCAGGTCAAAGTTCATTTGTTTTAATTTTTGTACTTCATTAAGCTTAAGAACATAGTGAATTTTGACCACTAAAGTGTTTCACTAAAACTCTTCCTGCAATATATAATTGTACTTCACTGAGCTTTTGGACATTGTTAATTTTGACCAATACAGTATTTAATTGGTTCTGAATGAAATGGTGCAAATCTGACCAACAGTATATCTGCACTTTTGTGTAGTTTTCAAAACTAGACTACTTATGGACCTTGGAGTCAAATCAGAGTTCTCTGCTTTCATTTTTCTACTTCACTGAGCATAGGAACATAGTGCATTTTTTATGAAACTTTTTCAGACATCGACTTTAAGGTCAGTGGTCTTGACCTAAGTTTTAACTGTATTGGCTTTTAAGCATGATTGTACAAAACAAGCATGAATTTATTTCTGTCATATATATATATATATATATATACACACATATATGAAGTTTACTTTGAATGATGCCACTTAAATGATTTCTTTTTCTCCAAAAGTATTAATAGTAGATTTAAGCATACTTAGCATCTTAACATTAACTGAGATATGTTTTATGATTTTCTATTGATGATATCAAGTTCAAGTTCAAAATCCATTGCAAAGAATTATGTCCTGCACTGTAAGGTATCTTGTGAAAATGTTAACTCAAACATCTTAGAAAGTATTTTTGTTACCAAATTTGGAATTTCTCAAGAATATATCAATGCGTAGAAGTTTAAAAGAATAAAATGACAGAATCAGTTGACTTATCTTGGATTCCTGTAAATTCTTTTTGGCCAGTAAAGGGTTAGTCCTGTAGGGGATTTGCTCTTCTTGGGGCCATATGGCAAGCTTCTCATAGATTAAATCCACCTCGTGTTTTGATAGAATTCAAACCAAGCAAATTCAAAGAAAGAAATAAATACCTGAATTTTTAATGCTGAATACTTTGGTCAGTGAAGGTGATAATGATTGTTTGTTAGATCCAAATGCAAGTACTATGTTTTTAAAAGAGTTAATGGAAATGATGGTGACAATTGGACTAGGATCTGACAACAGTACTGGGACTAAGTTTGCCTATCAGGCATGAAGAATGCAAAAGGAAGTTGAATAAAGATGCTGTTGATATCTCAAATGAAAGTTTGGCTTAGAAACCATCCACACATGAAGAACTTAAATGATTTTAAAAATGATGCCAGTCCACCATCAGATGTGGGTGCTATTACTACAAGTAGAAAACAAACTTTCAATGACTTCACAATTGCTCTCCAGAATTTGACAAAAATTTCCCAGAAAGAATCCATATATAAAAGGCTTTCAGTATTGTACAGATGATTCTAATACACTACAAAAAAAATAAAAGCTTTAAGGGACATCTTTTCTTTAGCCATTCAACAGAATTGGATCCCAAATTAGAAAGTATCTTAAACATGAAATGCTTTCAAATTTGTACAAATGATAATGATTCTCTATAAATATGGCTACCGTTGCTAAATAATGTCAAATCTTAAATATAACCAAATTTGACAGAAAACATCTTTCAAAACAGTATTTAAGTTTCGACATGATTCCAGTCTGCCATGACATATGGTTATTGTTACTAAGTGTAGTTAAAGAACCTTGAAATTACATTTTAAAAACTGACCAAATATGAGATGGCATGAAGGTTTTATAGTTTCGCAGAGTTGATGCAAATGTGATTAGATGTGCAGCTACTAAACAATTTGTATTTTGCATTTAATGACACATTTAGGGATATGAGAATCTTACAAATCAAACTTAAAATATCACTTGATCATTAAGAGGTTGGAATGATTTGAAAATCAAAAAAAAATTACAAGCAAAGACAGATTATAAAGACAATTAGTAAACAGTGATAAACTTGTTTGCACAGTAAATAATAGCATAAAGCTAAGTTGTATGAAGTTTTCAGAGAGATCATTTAAATATTTCAAGATTTTATTATGGGGGTAACAATGCTGATATCAAGAGATAAAGTGTATTTGTTTTCAAGTTTGGATGTGATAAAAGCTTGGCCAAATTTGACATATCTCAGAAATCACATATATGTTTGAAAGAATTGAATAAGTTGCAAATTGCTGAAAGCAAATGTTCCTTTTGTAAATGGATGTCATGTTGGCTTGTTGATAACACCCAAAGACAATTTGTCATATCTTTTGCACCACTTTAAATGACTGACGAGAACAGAATTTAAGACATCTCTATGTGGTTCTGAAAATCCAATTGCGGGAACAAATTAAATGTGAAAAGAGGAAAGTAAAATACACCAAATTGGAAGAATGGCTGATTCAACAATCTAACTACACACAACATACACACACAAGTGAGAACAGGATTTCCCTACCAAAGAGTTTGTTATGTGGATGACAACTGACACACAGATATTATTGATATGCGAGCATATGAAAAGGAAAACAATGGATACAAGGACATTTAGACTGTGAAAGAAGTCTTCTTAAAATAAGCTTGGGCAGAAGAAGTAAATGCAAACCATGGAGATGACATGCATGATTCTTTCAGAAAGATCCTCAAAGAATGAAAACCTAAAAAGATACAATTTGATGAGGACAATTTGTTTTACAACAGGAAAATTGAGGATTTACAAAAAAGGAAATAGTATTTATCTTAATAAGACAAAACCTGTATAATGGAAAGGTTTAACAAAACTCAGAAGACTAGAATGTGAAAGTAGTTTACACAAATTGAAAACTAGAAAAGGGACCAACCTTTGAGCAGGGAACTAGGTTGGCCGAGTGGTCGAAGGCTCTTGCCTTTTTATCACACATCTAACCTCAGTCCACATGGGTATGCATCTCAACTTGGACAGCGTGAATATATGAGAAAGTTTGCCACTAGCTTAGCATGGGTCAGTGGTATTTCCCGGGATCATCTTCCACCAAATATACTGGCCGCCATGTATAGCCTATCGTGCTGAAAAATGGTGTTAGACCCACAAAACAAACATCTTCTGAGCAATGCTAATTGAGGGATACAGGAATAAGGTGATCACCATAGATCATCATTGGCCAATGTAATAAGGGGCACTTTGAAGGTTCCTACACCATCCAAAATTATGCGTACAGTGCCCACAGCGACCGTTACATTTGGTCATCTATAGATGGAAGAAAAAGGGGTTGCGGAGTTGTCACTCACACTTTCGCCATGGTAATTGTCGAAGTTGTAGATGCTGCGACTAGTACAAGAGGCAACGACACACTTGCTGGCCTTGGGTGAATCTGTTCCACACTGTCCTTATTTCCCCGGTGATGAATTGAGCTTACGAGAAATGTCTTCTAACCTGGGTTGGCCCGTAAGTCCGTGAGCATGTATTTTTCGGACATGAATGAACTTTTTGGCCACCAGCCCAGGCTCTCTGTAGCACCGTTCTGGCTGCAGTCCGAAATCATTGACCAAGAATCCATGACATATACTGACCGGCTACACCTTGGTATTCAGAGCTATGTGGGGATCTGGTTAGTTTGATCCATCCGTTTTGCCACACAGACGAACCAGACGGTTACCGAACTGGTCATCCAGCGTCCATCCAGCCGCGAGGCTAACCGGCTGCCCATCAATAACTGGGCAATCCATCCAGGTGATTGCTGAGCCAACCAGCCAACACACGATACAAGCATCTCATCCTGAACAAATCATGGCATTTCCCCTGTCACTCGTGCAACTGCTGTCTCAGATTGTTACAGTTTATCCTTTCCGGAGATATCAAACAGTAAATAAGGATGGTGCTGACAGAATGCCCAGCAAGGACTACCGACACAGTGAGTGTGGAGATAACCTCGATGACTTACTATATGCCGAGACTACAGTGGAACGTACATAATAATTTTAAAGAGGCAGCGTGCGAATTTGTGAGTGCCCGGCCCCATCAGCTTCAAGCCAAGCATACAAAGTTATTGCTTCTTTGGAATTGGAAGATGAAGATGAGAAGTCCTCTTTCGATCTTCTTCCACAGTCAGTGAAGGTTAAACAAATATCTGACCACGTGGCTGATAAAGTACGGGATCCAGGCAATTTCAATGTTTTCTTTTTGGAAAGCCAGCTTCCAGTGTCGTTCTATCGGTGCTGGTATGACACACATTCACCAACATGCAGAACTGAGCTGCAATCCTTGGACAAAAACATTGCGGTGGTCAATATAACCAATCCTCAGTTTTATAAGATGGATAAAAGTGTCTTGTACACCACCTCCAAGGTGGTGTGAAACATGATCATTACTTCCTTTATGCTAGATTTGGCTTCACTGGCGATTGTCGTATTTACCAAAAAGAGCAGGTAACAATCATGTGTGGGAATCGACGGCCCTCATTGCCAAGGTGAACAGGACGAGCATCACTTGATGGCTAACGCCCTGGCACGTTTTGTTAACCTAGACCTCGTGAGACGAGATGCCAGTGTGCACTCTATGCCCAATAGCCGCATCGTGCCTTGGTTCTGTAAAATTGAGGAAGTACATAAGCATGCATCACAAGAACTGCCTTCTAATCTCCTCTTAATGTCTGCACCTGCTTCCAGGCTGAACTAGTCTCATCCGCAGTGAAAAGACGAGACGATCATCGACATAAGGATACGGAGTCGAATAACACTCAAAGGAAACAGTTCGTCGTCAGTCCAATTTCAGGCAGCAAAAGACTTCTCAATTGCGGGTGCGAGTTCACCATGCCTCCAAACAGCCAATATTAACTTGCCACCTGACCGCCTGCAGACAGCCTTCCTTTGAGTACCAGACTCTTTCATTTTCCAATAGCGTGAATAGGCCTGTTTCCCCCGAACGAAGTTGTTTCGGAGGGGATTCGAATTTCATTTGCCCAAACACCTCTCCTTTCTACTTCCCCAATTATAACGGACTTGTCGAAGGAATACTGTGCAGAAGCAGATCCTGTCGCTATTTGATAAGAGAGCGGTGGAAATAGCTCGCATGGTTTTACTCCACGTTGTTTTGGTACACATGGTCAATGATGATCTTGGACGAGCTATTGACCTCACCCGGCTCAACAAGTACATAGCCGCAATAAGATTTGCAGTTAAAACAAACGAATTTAAGGTCAGTATAGGCTTAAACAACGCATGTTTTCACGTTCCTATGCTAACATTTCTCGAACTCCCGTTTGACCTCAATATCAGCCCACAGACTTTCACCAAAATCGTCCACGATGTCGTCTGTCTCATCCTGTAGACCTCGTAAGCATGACGGCGGCGTATATGAACAGTCCTAAAAACACGATGTAAGTTTATCTTTGGTCATGTGCAGAAGCAATCTTCTTTCCCTCTTGAGTCAGGGTTTCGGATCGAGACAAGTCAGACCTCATTCAAGGCATTTTGGGACATTTAAAACTCCATTTATTTTTGTTATATCAATGTATGTGCATGAACTGAGAAATAAGAACCAGGCGTAATTTAAAAATCCATCTCTTTTTATCATGTCCATTTATATGCATGTTACAGTGAAATAAGAATCGGGCATAATTAAGAAACCAATTTCTTTTTCTAACGTCCATGTATATACATGTTACAATGAAATAAGAATTAAACGTACAAGCTTAGCTTTTCGAGAAAGTATGTTTTAAAAGGGCAATATCTCCTGTTTCCATCAGGGAATCACTTTCGTACTTTTCACACAGATAGATCGTAGGTGGAGTTGCGAAATATCCTGAAGACCGGCGGCCATGGAGATTGAAAGTCAAGGTTACAGTAGGTGGACCATGTCTAACGTTTTTGATCTAGCAGTACAATATATTATTGCCGTAGATGAACTGACGTAAGACAAAGTAGAGATATTTACCCTGGAATATTTATATCGCTACTGGTTTGGCGGTGAAACTGTCAAAGGTCAAGGTCACGGTGGACAATTTCTTGTATTGGGGAGAGGAGGCAAACAATCTTTATCATGTATCTATGGATAGGAGTTAGACTTTTAGTCATGTTCGTCAGTGTGTGTATACGCCGCATCCTTTGGGATGATGGATCCAGGCGTCAAAGGTCAAGGTCACGGGGGAATTATTGATTTGGGTTTTTATGGGGGTGGGGTGGGGTGTATTGTCATGGTTTATTCCGTTTCCATACATGTATTCTATCAGATTATTTATTATTAGCAGAGGAATGGACTGGTTTAGTGTTCATAGGTCAAGGACACAATGGTTATTTAGTTATTTGCTAGTATGAATGCAGCAATATCATCGCAGATTGATTTATATTTTTATTTGGGGCTTCTGATATTAACTATATTGTTTTTCCTATTAAGTGAAATTTAGTTGCTGTTGTAACTAATTCGGAATAAGTTCGTCAAATAAAATCCCTAATTTTGCCCAGTATTCTAACAATGGACTTTGTTATTCTTATTTACTCGTCTTTGAAAGTGTCGCATAGTACAAGTGCATGGAAGAGCTGTGTTGCTTCAGTGGTTAGCGTGTCGGACTCGCTATCTGGATGTGAGTTAGATTCCTACATTGACCAGTTGGCCGCCGTGGTGTATCTGTGGGCTAGGCACTTTACTGCATTCGCTTCAGCACATTTTAACCTTTCTTGTGTTGAACTATCATAAAAAAAAAAACACTTATCAATCAATGAAGCATAAACGCACAGAAGATCAGCATGATACCGTTGAAGTGAAATAATTTAATCCGTCTTAATTTCGTCATTTCGTGTACAAAAATATTTTTGTATGGATCTGTGTGATAGTCATATATTTATTGGCGTACTCTGGTAAGCAAAAGTATTCCAACCGTACCTAATTTGACATTTATTCAATAAAGGGTACCAGACCGGAGAGGATAAATGCACGGACGTCAGTGAAAATGTCCACACTAGGTTAATTCTTTTCACCTATGGAACCCATACTCTGTTATGATAATTTTGTAAATTTCAATATTAAGTACAAAGAATATTGGTGTACGGACTGAATGCTGTTTGATCATTCATTTCCATTCGTATGTTGAGTTCTTTCTACTGAAAACATGAAAGAAACATTACATTTACGCTATCAACTGCAGTCTGAAACGCCAACTGAGCGATATGGGGTCCAGTTAAACTTCTTTTTAATTATGAGATGTTATTGAATAATTGCATAACATTCGTTGTTTTTGTTTCCTTTTCTTTTCTTTTTGTTTTATTTTGAAGGGTGTATAGGGTGATCAAGAAAACTGTTAGGTATCATGTCTCTTATCATTTTTGCTATTATTATATAATTTTATAATTTGTGCTTGGGATTTTCTTTAAAGCCTTCTCCGGTCCCCCAAATGTTTGAAAAGAACTCATCCTTGCTCTGATATGCAGTA
>JAECUM010008287.1:0-97929 GCA_016617855.1 Megalonaias nervosa | reverse complement strand
ACATCAGTGAAGTCTTTTGATTGGCACCACTTTTATTTGGGACAAAGTAGACATCAGTGAAGTCTTTTGATTGGCACCACTTTTATTTGGGACAAAGTAGACATCAGTGAAGTCTTTTGATTGGCACCACTTTTATTTGGGACAAAGTAGACATCAGTGAAGTCTTTTGATTGGCACCACTTTCATTTGGGACAAAGTAGACATCAGTGAAGTCTTTTGATTGGCACCACTTTTATTTGGGACAAAGTAGACATCAGTGAAGTCTTTTGATTGGCACCACTTTCATTTGGGACAAAGTAGACATCAGTGAAGTCTTTTGATTGGCACCACTTTTATTTGGGACAAAGTAGACATCAGTGAAGTCTTTTGATTGGCACCACTTTTATTTGGGACAAAGTAGACATCAGTGAAGTCTTTTGATTGGCACCACTTTTATTTGGGACAAAGTAGACATCAGTGAAGTCTTTTGATTGGCACCACTTTCATTTGGGACGAAGTAGACATCAGTGAAGTCTTTTGATTGGCACCACTTTTATTTGGGACAAAGTAGACATCAGTGAAGTCTTTTGATTGGCACCACTTTTATTTGGGACAAAGTAGACATCAGTGAAGTCTTTTGATTGGCACCACTTTTATTTGGGACAAAGTAGACATCAGTGAAGTCTTTTGGTGAAACCCCATGTCGATGAGTGTATCAGGGAAAGTAGCAAGAAGATTTTAAAGACAGCCATTGTGGCAGCCATATTGGATGTAAAATGGCACCATTTTCATTTGGGAATAAGAAGTTAACATACAAACTGGTAAAACCCCCATGCTGATATAACCATATATTTGGGAAAAAGTTTGCTGGCAATCTTCCAAGCAGTTTATTAGGAGAGCTACAACACAATAAACATATGATAGATGAGAAGATGAGAAACCATTCCATAAGCTCTTCTGGTCTGTGACCTGCAAAGTGAAAAGGTAAAAAAAAATACACATAATACACGATGAAATACATCTGTACAATTTTAGGATGAAACATACCATCTAAATCAAGCAATGTCAGATGGGGTTTATTTTCTATACTCTCTGCAACAGCTGATGCTCCATCTATCTTGATCTCATTGCCACTTAGGATCAGCTCCTGTTGGAGAAAAAAAGACCATACAACCTCAAATAACAGTCATAGTTACTAATCAAAAGTATTAAAAACATGGACGACTTGCTGGGTTAAAGAGAAATTCAAAGACTTTCCCAGCACTTTCCAGAGTATTGAAACTAAATTTCCAGGACACACCTGCAAACCCAAACAAGAATTTCTCAGTAAGGCCGTAAATATTTTTCCATAACTTACACCAATTTCAGTAAGGTATAATACAATAGCATCTACTACTACAGCTGGCCTGGCGGCAAACATGTATTTAAACATTCAAAAGTGTAATCAGAGGCTGATGCAGTGAAGGCAAACATTATGTTCAACTAAAAGGTTTGTAAAAAAACTTAGACCCTAATTACTTCCAGTACAGTTACATAAACTGCAGTACCATACCCCATGAAGCCCACTCTGGTGTATTGACACCATCTTTGAGTTTATTTTGAATTTCATATGGCAATGGTTATCATCTCTCTCACCATGAAGGATACTCAAATCAAGATATGCAACAAACTTAAATGTTTCCTTTCCTGTCTTTTCTCCACAAGAATATGAATATTGCTTGATATACTTGTGTGCTGTTTAAATTTTTAAGAAGCTAATTGTCTTTCTTCACAAACTGGATGACAGTTTTAGAAAAATACTTTATACACACCAGTTCTATAATGCAGACATTTTGCATGAAAAATATTGACAGTTTAAAGTGTTGAGGTACTCCTGTAAATTTAGATTGGTTTCCTGATAAACGCAGACCAGCCACCTCAAATGGAATGAGAATCAGGATGTCTAAGGAAAACAATCCAGGATTTGAAGAAAAGAACAGGATCAATGTATGTAACCATATATTTTCCAATACTTTACAAAGGAACTGACATGTCCACTGCCTTATGCTATTTATTTAACATTAAAAATGTATGCAACAGTCATACATGAAAGTCTATCATTTTTCCATTTTCATGTTTTATGCTGATATTTAGTGTTAATTCAATTAACACATTAACCATCAGCATAAATGATGAGTGTGTGTGTGATTTGGATTTTTAATATAACTTAAAAAAATTTTCAGTCACATCACAATGATATCTGCAGTGTCACAGTTTATAGTGATGTCTGGCATTGGGGAATCATGCAACAGACACATAGCATGCTGTCCCACCCAGTCACATTATCGTGACACAAGGTTGACCAGTCCTAACAATAACCCCTTAATGCTGAACGTCTAGGGAGGCAGCTGTTAGTATCACTTTTATGTCTTTGGTATGACTTGGCTGGGGTTTAAACCCGTGACCTCCTGCATCCAAGGCAGATGCTCTAACCACTTAGGCCACCAGAGTTGTCCATAAAAGATGAAAATAGAAAAATGATAGATTTTCAATGTATGAATTTACTGTATTCCGTACAAAATTTCTGCATCACTTTTGCTTTCTTTGATGGAGGTGCAGCTATCGTGAATAAAAAGTTGGGGGGGGGTAGCATTTGTAAAAATCTACATTTTTGGGTTAAAAAAATTAGGACACACAGCATTTTCAGATTTTAAAACAAACATTTGGGATGATCCCAAATAAATCGGGGTAAGTGGCAGGTCTGTGAACTACAATGAATCTAATATCAAACCAAGGGCCAAATCATACATGAACAAGTCAGTATCTGGATTTCATTGCAATGATCATATTTTTGTAATTTTTGCTATTATTCTTCGAGTCCATAATTTAAGGGTCATTTCAGTAAGACTTGTGGTCAGATCATAAAGGTTGGAAGGTCTGCCAGGACATCAAATATGCAAGAATAATGGATATTGCAAAAAGCAGATTATTTGAATCCACTTTCCTGAAATCAGTTGACCAATCATGAGATCCAAAGATGTTTGAAAAAAAATAAAAGCAACATATACAGGAAATAAACAAGCTTATTATAATGATCTTAAATTACCTACAAACCCATCATATTAATATTCCAGGAAATTTGAAGAAAAAAAAATTTGTCCAAAATTAATTTTAGAGGGAGCAAAAATGATTTTCAAGGACTTCAAAATTAAAATGTCAATTTTCAAGATTTTTAAGGAAGTCTACAAAACCTGTTTAAGTGGTGCTAACTGGAAGAACCTAACTCCAGAGATATTGATATTTATGGTCGTATTTACTGTTGAGAACAGACTGCTCTAAATAATCTTTCTAGTTATTATTTATCATATGTAAATTTTCTTTTCTTTCTATGTTCATAGAGAATTTATATTAACATTTTAAATATTTGTACAATCATTGTCCAAATTTACTCTTTTGTAGTATTGTTGCAAGCATTATTACTACTACTAGCTACCCATTCAAATCAAATACAAAATCTGTTCAGTATGCTACATTTTGTTGACCGGTTCCAGTCCAATATACCTGTCTGACCTCACCTATGTCTACACCCCATCTAGAAACTGTGCTCTTCTTCTGATACTCATATTTTCATAATTCCCACTGTTTAAATGAAGTCACATGTACAATGTCCTATTGAGTACCAGTGCCAAGCTAAGTGGAACGAATTGCCCATTGATCTGAGAAACAAGCACCTTGTGATCTCATTCAAGAGTGCTCTTAAAACTCACCTATTTTGACTACAAGGACAAACTTAGAGACTTAATGTTCACTTCCTTAATTATTGTCTGCATGTCTTTGTTTTGCAATTTCATGGTGTTTGTTTTTGTAATCTTGTCGTTGTACATGTTTTTAAGTGTTATCTTATACTGTAAAACACTTACAGCTTCTAAAGACTAGGCGCTGCACTATGTATACATAATTATTATTCTTACCATCATGGGAACACTATACAAGTGAGGTAAGTACCGTAAGGTCCAATCACTTACCTTGATTTGAGTTGCCTCCCTTGACATAATTATTCTTAAAGTTAAGTGCATATCATTAAGTGTTATCATTCTTAGGAACACAAATTATAAATAGTAAGAGAGAATGGACACTATACCATTTAATCTGTAGCCTGATATTGTTTATTTAGAGGCTAGAGCTAATACATACATTTTAACTCAAAAGAATAAACAAGAAATTTTAAATTTAGGACTTGACCAGCAATGTAATTTTATGCTCACCTTGTCCTTGTGGTTGAATCCTCTAAACCACAAGGACATTTCTATTAAAAGTAAGGTTTGCTCTCACAATTAAAGTATGCAATTTTTAAGAAACTAAGCAAATGAATCATGGTAGAATTATACTTCCTAAAATGACTACATCAAAAATGAAAGTTTTCTTCATGAAAAAAGACAGAAAGATGAGAAAAACAATCTTTAAATGACAGGTGATTTGGATGCAAATGTGAAGAAATTGTTAACTTACTCTCAGTTTCTCATGACCTGGTGCAAGGGCTTCCGCTATTGCTTTTGCTCCACGAGTTCTGATCAGACAATCTCCAAAGTTGATCACTTCCAGGTTTGTTAGTTTTACTAGGACCTGATGCAGTGATGTACATGTATTATTTATTTACTACAGGTGTGTGGACAGAGAATAGAAATAGACCTTCTTTGCCACAAAACAAGATTACATTGAACAGCATATTATACACCTTCCCTATGTTCAACTGTACGCTAGAACTAACACTTCTGCACAAAAATATTTTTTTTTTATTTTCAGGGTGGCATTAACATGTTACCTCATTACCCCAAAATCAAAAGGGTTCTTCCTTATCCGAAGTGCAACCCATCCACAAACTTTGGACCAGGCCTATAATGTAAAACTAATGTTGTTGAGCAAAAACGATTTTGGTTTCAGTCAGCGACCTTGACCTTTAACCTCCAAATCAAGTTTTCTCCCTTACTCCTAGTGCAAACCATCAAAAAGTTTGGTTCAGGTTTGGTTTGGTTATTAAAAACCAATCTGACTGCACAGAAACCATTTTACTTCTTTCAGTAAGTGACCTTGTCATCTGACCTGGTGGCATTAAAAATAAGGGCCTTCATTCACACCAGGTGCAAGCATCCATAAACACAAGTTATTGTGCAGAAACCAGATTTCTTTGGCTGGTCACAAGGACCTTGACCTTCGACATTTTGAGGAGGAAATCAATGGGGTTCTTCCTTACACCAAGTGCAAGACATCCACGAACTATGGTAACTGCAGATGGTGAAAAGCCCAAGTTATTTTGCAAAATTCTTTCAGTTAGTGACCCTGACATAAGATCATTTCACCCTGAAATTGTCTGGATTCTTTCTTACACCAATTGCAAGCTATGCACAAAGCTTGGTAACTGTAGAAGTCTGAGAACTTGAGTTATTGTACAGAAACCATCTTCTTTCAGTCAGTGACCTTCACCATTGAGCTGAAATTGTAAGGGTTCTTCCTCCTTACTCCAAGTGAGAACCATCTACGTAGATAAACAACATCGTATCACAACATCCTCTGCCTTTTGGCAGATGTGCAAAAATGAAAGTTAATTTTTTACATACTAAAAATCTTGGATGCCTCCTTAAACTTTAGTTTCATCAAACATACTGATTAAATAATGTTTTATTTTCCTGTCTGGTTATTATATTTTAAAACACTTCAGGCATTTACTGTGTAGTATGCCCACCCAAATAAGACAAAATGTGATCATCATCTCAATGTACCATAATCTGGAAATAAGCATCTTTTCAAAAAATATATCACCTTCCCATTAGTGGTAGCCAAACAACCATTGGTTACAAATCCTACATTGTGTGTGTGTGTGATTTGTATTTTTAACATAGCTTGAACAATTTGTCAGTCATATCGCTACGATGTCTGCAGTGCGGCAGTTTATAGTGATGTCTACCACTGGGGCATCATGCTGCAGATATGTAGCATCATGTTCCACCCAGTCACATTATCCTGACACAAGGCCAACATGTTCTAACACTAACCTCTTAATGTTGAGTGCCAGCAAGGCAGCTACAGGTACCATTTTTATAAGTCTCTGGTATGACTCAACCAGGGTTTGAACCCACAAACTCCCACATCCAAGGCAGATGCTCTAAGCACTAGGCCACCAGAGAGGTCCAAAATCCTACCTTGGACCCCCGACAGTTAAGTGAGTAGCATGCCAGAATCATCTGACTTGCAGACCATAGAGTACATGTTAAAATCCTTTCATTTGATCAGCTTGGGTCAGTTACCATTATGTGTCCTTTGGCAAGGCACTTTACTCAAATTGTATCGGCAATGAATAACCTACATGTGTTGCTGTGCAGTAAAACACCAAACTAAACCAAATAATCTCCTCAGGTGGATGAAAATATTAAGGAATAATCTATTTTGGCTATAGCTTTTCCCTCTCTGTCCATAATAAAACATGAAACAGTTGATATTACTGATAAAATTTAAATAACTCGGAAATTACTTTGACACTATTGGAAATTGTATTTTGGTGGTAACCTTACAATGTGCTTACGTTAATAATGAACACAAAGAAAATATCTCAATACTATGTACGTAAAATTTCTAAACACTATGTAACACAATGAACATGGTGACACCATAATTTGTTCTCATATTGCTGAATGCATTAACCCAGAAATGATCATCCATTTAGTTCACCTTGGTAGTTTATTTTCCTTTTCTTATTTAACAAAAGTGTTTGTCGACAGACTTGTTCTAAATAACAAACTACACTTGACTATCCAATGCATTATACACTGTGAATCAATTTAAATTGAACTGACAACATTTTATAGTTTGGATAAAAAGTATGGGTATTTAATATTGTGGATCTGTAAAAATGGTACAATATTGAGTGATGATACATGTGTCTTGATGAAAGATACCAACATTTACTTCCATGCATTATGGAGCAAACAGGATTAATCCCTCCTATAGTAATTGGGTTAATTAGATAAGTTTTCAACTGTTAATGGTTAGCAAATAAATGTTGATATCTCAATGAAAGAAAACACCAACCTTAACAGAAGCAAACAGGTAAATTTCACTGCTGTAATTAAAATTGCAATTAGTTCTTAATGACTTCTGTCATAACAAAGCTCTTGACACAATTAAGGATTAGGCTCTTCAACAAAGCCAATTACAGCAAAAGAGGCCTTTTTTAAATAAAAGATTCAATATATAAACAGCTTTGTTCAAGTCAGACTTCACTCTTTGATCTATCACAATATCAATGACTTTGTAGTCCATACTCTGGAAACAAAGTAAAATCTACTACTAAGGGCCTGCCTGCTTTAATGAGTCCTCTGTTGATCGGCTTCTCCAAGAGGAACTCAAATCAAGCTTTTATGTGTGATACTTGGCCCAGGCAATTGCTCAGTCAAATAAACGGGAATGCAGTTGAGACGTACAATCAGATGAGGACTTGACTTAAAATCTACTCTTAAGCCAGTTAATACAAAGTGGACTTTCTCCACATATGATAAGTAACACTTCAGACAGATGTGACTAAATTATACTGTGAAAAAGTGGGACTGATGATCTGTTGATACAGTAGTTATTAAAATATATAAAACATAATTAGCAATAATTACATGCTGTTGTCTTCCATTTGCTCAGAGTAATAATGAATAGCACTTGTGATCAACAAAATAAATACAATAGTAGAAACCTTTTTTATTTATTAAACAACTTGCATATGAATCAGATACAGTAACTACTTTAATATTAATCTCTCAATTCTGCATGAAACAGTGTCTAACATTAAATATTGCTGTGTTTTCAAGATCCATACAAAATGATGGATATTTTCACGGATAAAAAACTACTATTATGCAAGAATATGTGTACTTCGGAAATGGTCCACACTATGACTGATATTTTATTTTTTTAACACTGATGTTTTCATGTTTCACATGTTTGAAAATTTCGTTGGTTAGCATTAAATTTTTGCTGTATATTTGTTATTAAAAATGGATACAATATTTGCAATTAAGCATTTATTGTTACAGCACCAGATAGAGTCATTACATTAGCACAAGTTTTCAAGTTCACTAAATTCTGCATGCAATTTAAATCATAATCAATTTCCATTATTTCCGCATCTTTCATAAAGGCAAAACAAATGATTATATATATATATATATATATATATATATATATATATATATATATATATATATATATATATATATATATATATGTATGTATGTTCTATAAATACTGTTGAAGAAAGAAAAGTGTGCAAAACCTCTCCATAACAATCAACTGCACACACCTATACCTGGTTCTTGATTGGTGTGGAAGACTTGGTGTCACAGCAGAATTTGATTCAACAAAACTATTAGTATTACTTCAACATGGGTATACACTATTAGTATTACTTCAACATGGGTATACACGTGAAGTCTTACCTTAACTAAGAATACAATGTGATAACTACCATTACCTTGATTACAGGTTATGTTTAAACACAAATATTGACAATTCTAAGCAAGGGCATAATTTTGATCAAATGATTGTCATTGGGTTGAAAAATCTTTACAAAAATCAAAATGTCTGATTATCTTTCAGAAAGTAATGGCACTGTTCATTTCTTAAATAATCTCTCAACTTCTGAGCTTTTTGTGATGTGATGGGTTTTCTTTAACATCAAGAATATATACAAGGTGTGACTTACTTTTGACATGGTCTCTGCCCCTTTTTCTGTAAAGGTGTTATCATTTAGATTGAGAATACGTAATTTAGGATTGTTTTCAAATGCTTCTGCAAGAGCCGCAATTCCTGGTGGGTTGATTCCATTCTGTGGCATTGCTATCTCTTCTAATGTACCAATAGCCTGGATAGCAACAGAATTGAGATGAGATTGTAATTCAAATGAATAAATGAAAATAAATAAATTAAATCCACACAAATATTTGACAACACAATGATGTTTATGCTAGGAGTAACTAAATCTCAGGTAAACATCCCTTATATGAAAAACAAAGACACATTTTCAGAATCTAAACAAGGTTCGATTGATCATTTTGAAATCACTCTAATTTTGTCAAAAGGTCGAGTACGTCAGCAGCTAGCCAATCAGGAATTAGGTCATCCAGGTTTCTCCATAAAATCCATGACCTGAACTCATCTCATCAACACGATTACTTCTACCTGAAACTATGTAATGTGTTTATTAAAAAGAAATCTTCTTAAAGTACAAACTCACAACTATAAAGCAAATTAGTATATAATATACTATTTACACAATGACTTTTACACTCTATAATCATGAAAATTAACATATATGATATAGATATTCTAACGCCTATAAAAGAAATGTAAAGTTACTGAGTGGAAAAGAAGTTAAAGGACAAACAGCATAATAAAATGATCGGTGAATTGACCTTGAAGAAAAACATTACTTATGATGCACAAGATGTGCTGGTTTGTAAACAGAGGAACTAAGGCATAAGTAAGCAATTTTGTACATTCAAAGAATAACACTTAAAACATATGCAAAACCTGGTTATGTAAACTTTGAGATGACAAAATTAAGCATACCATGTCTGAAGCTTGACTGGTCTGTTCACAAATCATACATGGGCACCTATCTGCATTGTGAAAATTTGATGCTTTTAAACATCTGATGATAATACTGAAATTCTTTTATTCAAGGAAATATAACAACTAATCCTGAATCAAAGCTCAAATAAGAAATGCAAATTGCAGAAGTTGGCAACAACTGTATTTAGTAAGATTTTTCTTCTTTATGAACATTATAATATATCCAAACCTTGAACGCCTTTGCCAGTGCTTGTGCTCCATCATTCTCCAGTCTGTTGCGCCCCGATATGAATGTTCTTAGAGCAAGTGGAGTTCCAGCTTCTGTGCTGCTTTTATGACATTCCAGTAAACACTGTGCTAACATCTGCATATGAGAAAATATTAGATTAGATACCTGCATTAATACATACAAGTTCCAACCCCAAAACAAAAAAAAGTATAAAAAAAAACTCGAGGTTGATGGTGGACTGAACAATTTGGGTGAAATGACTCACACCAGTCAAAATACTGAAATGTGATGGAAAGAACAAGAGAACCAAGTTAAAAATGTTGAATTCCAAAACAAGTTACCAACAAGTTGTGTTTTGTAGTCTGTGAGCTAAACAGTATTAAAACTTACAAGATTACACATCATCTTTAACGATAATATTCAAATTTTTATATCTTAATCTGAAACATGATAAAATAAATAGGTATCAGTAACTGTTTCACAAAATAAATGACCAATACTTAAATCATTTCTTCTCACTACATTTATTGGTGGACTATTTCATGTGTTTCATAATCTTAAAATTATCATATATACCCCCTTACACAATGAGTCCAACTGCAAACTGCAGCCCTCAGATCTGCTGTCACATAATATGCCAGCAGATCTAGGTCTATGCAGCTTGTAAGGAATAATCAGTAGATTATGTTGGTTTTAATGGCACTTTTAATCCATTACTGGTTACATTCTGCTAAGGCAATAAATGCCTTTCTCAAGTACACACCACAGTAGCTGACAGCAAACAACACACACCTTGATCTGCTGACACATTATGTGATGGCAGATCAGGGTCTATGTTGTTTGCAGTTGGACCTGACTTATAAGTGAGAATATACAGTATGATTTTGCGGGTTGATTCATAAGAAAATCTTTGAAATGTACATTCAGTATCCTTTTTGTATAACACACTGTGTAGAATAAAACTGTTTCCTGTAATTTACTATTAAAATCAATTACGAGTTTGACTGCCCCACATTACTGACTGCATTAACTCCTTTGACTATGGCATTAGGCACTTTCAAATATGTGATATTTGTTCATGCTAGAAGATGCTGACCAGTTGCTGATGTATTAGTGCATTGACTGCATGGTCATTCAAGTAAAACAGACAGATTTTGTGCAGTATACAATCACATAATGTAAACCAAAAACAGAAAAAGGACAACTGCTTTCTTTTTTCAAATATTTCTTAATAAAAATGAAGAAACAGGGTTCTGAGGATCATACAGTGTCAGACCAGAAAGGATTATGGAAAGCTTGTGTAAGTCCTACTCTTCATTGCAATTACTTTTCCAAGTATTTTCCAATCACCACAAATCCTTGAAAAAAGGATTTAGACATTTAGGCAATCACAGGGGAAAAATGAAGAACAATTTACCCTCTTTCATAGAATACTGAAATTTTAACTGCAAATGCATACTTTCATTCAACCTTTGCTTTACAGATTTATCATGGATAAATTACAGCAGGAAATATCATGCAGAACATTGTAAAGTATTGTTGGGAGATAAGGGGCTACATTTAATGGCGACAGGATCTCCACTGAACATTTTCAAAGAGATGTAGTTTATATTTGAGGAGTTAATGTCAATAAAAATAGGAATCTGATGCATTTATTGTCTCAAAATGGCATATACATAACATAAAACTCAGAAAATATGTGAAAGATGCACTTCTGCATTTGAATGCAGCTTTTTTAAAAATTTATTCCAATAGATGCCATCATGCTTTCTTTATTCTTCTCCTGATCAGTCAACTGACCAGAAACGTAGCATTAAAATTTCATTAGATCACTGTTCATTTCCTAACTTACAGCAAATTCCTTACACCAGAATATCTACATCAGCAAATTCTGTTATAGTGAAAAGCCACTACCATATACCTATCAGTGGCAAGTAATTAGACCTTAAATGAATACCAACATTTTTTTATTCACATAGGTTTTGAATATTCAATGTCAATAAAGGCATCAAATACTGTACATTCTTTGTCTACTTTGGTATTTATTGAAACCCACCACTCTCAGTCAAGAAGCACTGAGAACACTGTGAAATAAGTCATCCAAATCTAGTTAAATAACATTGTAGGGTCGTTAGTTGAACTAGTTAAGTATTCAAACAAAAAATTAAATGTTTGTATATAATATTCTCTCCATTTATCATCAGACTCGGTACAAACAAAAACATTTCTTTATTGACATGTAGCGAAAGCCAGAAATTTGTTTGCCTGTTGAATTAAATGTGGAGACTATATCAAATGTTTCTTTGAGAATTGATTTGTACACAATCAAAAACACATACAGACATTTGGCAGTAAATTAAATTTTGTTGCATTAATTCTACGTCTCCAGAACGAGTCAAATTAGTACATACCTGACATTTCTTCAGGGATCAATTTTTTGACTGATTACAAAATGCCCAAATCAGACAATTGGATTATCTGCTACGCTGTAATACTTCATAACTGCTTTAACTTACATGGATATTTACTTCATAAAATATGCAAGATGTGCATTGCAATGGGTGTGAACTGGCCTTATGGTTCCTGTACACAGTATAATGTAACCTCCATTACGGGCCAGGTACAAGCAGCTCTCTCCACAACCAAATTTGAGTGCAGACAATTTGTTTCCTGGGTAAAGAGATTCCCAAGAAACAGTTAAGCCATTTTCAACATGGCATAGGAATGAATGAAAAAGTGAAATAATGCCTACACAAACTGAAATATATGCTGATAACTATGGCTCTGTGCTAATGCATAACCAAAATATAAGCAAACATTGTTTTAACAGCAAACTCTCAACCCTAAAGCTTGAATAATTCTATTCCAATGTCTTGTCAACTGTTCCATGTATATCTTTCTGAACCTGACATCTGCATTACTGACTTTTAAGAAAAGAAAATCAAAAATATCACATTTTACACATATTGGTATTTCCATAGTTGTGTAATTAATTGCTATGAAAGTTTAATATAAAGACCAAATAGAGAACTATACGGAAGTTAACTTTCCAAAGCACACTGATCTGGGGTGACTTTGCAGATGGATCGCTAGAACAACAAACCATCACTTATCCAATGAAGCAGTAAAAATTACCACCAGTCACTATCATAACAGTTAGCAAGTGGTGTTTTGTCAAATATATCAAATAAAACATCAGTTGGCATTCTGTTAATGGTTAACTGACCGTCTATTGTGTTAACTAAGTACTACCAACATCCTGCAATTGACAAGGTACAATAAATGCTCCTGGCACAAAAGGACATTCATTTATTTAGCATGATTACCATCAAAACAGTCTTCGTGTACATGGAACTAGCCTGGTGTACTGGCCCCAAGCACTGATTTCACTATTGCTGGTAGCCAAAGGTATAGGGTATGAGCAACAATTAATAAAGAATCATATCAAACAATAAACCAGAATTATACTGAACAATGCATTTTAATATTTAAATTACTGTTGACAAATATTCAATGTACTGTGCAGTGATAACTGTTATGCATCTGCAAGATGCACAGCTGCCATCAAAATGGCATGAATTAGATGATGGTGAGAGAATGTGATCGCAAATATGATCAAGAAAAGTGACTTAAAAAGGTACAGAAATGCCATTGAAATGAATGGCTTTAGTATATCCTAAGAAAGATTGTGATGGTGCAGACTTTCTGCACTTAGATGGCACAAGAACATTCATTATACTCATTACACAATGCAAAATCCCAACACAATGGCAGAGGAATACAGGAAATCAAAACTGAATGTTGGTTTCTCTGAAGCCGAACAAACAGAGGCATCTCCAAATAAAAGCACCTTCAAGAAGCCTGAACATGAGCTTTCAACTTCTCACAAGTCTTGTTGGTGAAATACAGCTGTTTTGTTTTTGAGTTGATGGCAATGAACAATGCTGAATTATAAACTGAACTGGCTTCTGTTTGATTTTAACAGAATCAGTGAAATTTAGGCAGGATCAGTAATGAGTCTATTATAATGATCCTTTGGTTTAGTTTTTAAAGATCCTAATTTTGAGCCCTGGGGGTGGCAAGTGGTAAGGGTTTGCAGGATTGACTATTACTGATCCAGACAAAATGAATGTCTGACAACAGTTCACATTTTTCAAAGTTCTGGTTGATTGAAAAGTAAAGGCTTTTTTGACTTTGATATGACCCCTATTCTAAATCAGCTTCTTCATCATCTTGCTATATTGTTATCTTTTAAAGAGTATGATGAATATAAATGTTGACTATGGGAGCAATGTGAGTAACCTTTTGTTTGATGTAATGATTATCCTGTGAGCTGGAATTTGAATTTCTGGTGATTTACCAAGTTTTAAGTTGTTCTATTGTAAACTAATTAATCTACCTTTGAACAGTTCAATTTTGCCTTGTTTACTTTAGAAAATGTTGCCAAACTTGCTGGGTAAACAAAAAAATCTTTCAAATAAAAATTTTCTATTTGAATATTCACAAAAAAGTATTCTAATTTGGATCTCTCAATGTTTGTTTCAGCTCTACAGGTAATAAATGTCACCTTTTGCGAAATTCATACTTTACAATGCAATTATTTATAAATGCTGCAATATAAATTAATTATAATGACTAATCAGGGATTTTCAGGAATGGAATATTAAAAATAAGTTCAAACAAAAACTTCCATATCTGACCTTGTTTTCTACCATAGTACACCTGTATACATAATTTTCATAACCAATAAACCATGCAATGTTTTACTATTTTCAGTCAGAATACTGACTGGCCTAAGTGGAGGAGGGTAGGCACTGAGATGTGAAAGGTGAAATCTACACAGCTTTGCTTGCATTTTGTTCAACATATTATGTCCAAAAAAATCATGTCCAGTGTGAATCTGACAGTCTAAGCAAGTAACACAAATAAATATCTTCAAGCAAATTCTTTAGAGTACATTTTGTGATGATTCTCAGTCTGTTTCCAGCGAAAATTAAAGCACAGCAATCCATGAATCATCGATGAAATTTAAAGATTGAAGTTTCTGTTTTATGCATAATTATCTTGAGTCCCATGTGGGTGAGATAACTCACCTGGCTGACATCTGCATAATACAAATTTTTCTTCATAAATTGTGCAAAATGATGTTAAAAAAATAAAAAGGGGTTTAAAAAAAAAAGGGAACTGAAAAAAACATCCAGGGGATGCCATCCCTGCTGGACATTGAAATAAGTTAGAGGGGGGCACTAATGGTGCTGTTTAGTGACTGAATGCTTGTCTTATAATATCATGGGAATAAAAAGACAACAAAGATTTTTTGCTGAAGGTTTTCATTATTTTGTATATACAGTATGAGAGACCCCCCCCTTCTGCCAACAAAAAGTAGTCTCTCATAGCAGGTTTGTACAAAAAGACCAGTTTCCAAAGTCCACTTTCAGAACAATTTCAATAAAAATAACCACAATCACTGTACATATCTTCCATTCTTTATTAATAGTTCTTGCTAAAATATTGTATGCATTCATCTAAAAACAAAATTATACAGCAATAAAGATATACTTCTATCATTAAACATGAAATCACATTTACATTTGAAGATCACATATTTTAGGATAGGAATCGTTTCTGAATTACTCCTTTTCTTTTATAACAACCTAAATTTGTTTTACCGACATTTAAACTACTTTTTTTGCGAGTGATCTGCTCTTTTTCACTTCTTTCAGTTACAATAATTATTTTCTCCAGCCTTAAAATTTGTCTCTTTTTAGTTGGAGGTTTGTCCATTGTTATTAAGGTTCTAGGTGTTAAAATTATTAGTGCCCAGTTGTAATGTTGAATGTAAAGACGGTTTTGACTGGGCTGTGGGAAAATATGAAAAATCTATACATGTGCATTGCATATCTAACAATTAATGAAATAAAAAAAAAAAAAACAATTATCTCATTCAGAAACAGAATCATTTACTCAGAGACAAAAGTCAACAGCTTCATCCAAAGATGATATACAAGGATTAACTCTATAAGCAAAGTGTGTAACCTGGTCACACCAACTCGAATAGATGACAGCTTGGTGACTGGGATGTAATCACCTAACATCGGGGGAAAAAACAACAAACATCACAAGTCTTGAACACTATCAATCGAATCCCGCAAATGATTCTGTCTTGCTGGTTTAATAGACAATGACCTTATTCACCCCCGGCAATATGGATTAACTCTAAAGACAAACAATATACCCGACCACTACGTCAACTCGTGGTATGTACATTAGCCTGGTTTACGGAATGTAGCATCTATCACCAGTAGCAACAATCCTTTTATTTTTATATTCCTTTAATGTTTGTTTTTTATCAGAACAATCGTTACTAATCAAGCAGTCATTGTAACGATTGATTACATATAGGTCAGTGGTGTGTGTCTGTTCTCGCGATAGCGGTTGTTCACAGGGATGCAGGGTCCTGCGATATAAGGCCAGGAAGCAGGCTAAGTGCGGGAATAATTAGTCTGGCTCCCTTCTTTGTATGCTCCCTGCACAGCTCACCCCTATACGAATAGTGGAGAACAACGCAGGGAACATATGAAGCAGGGAACCAGACTAGGAAATAATCTACATACACTTTAGTCTGGTTTACAACAGAAACTATAAAACACTATAAGCACAGCTAAAAAAATTCAGACATCGGTAGCCAACCTATTTTTACATTTTTTAAAAAAATATTTAGAACGGTATGAGCGGTCGTTCTTACAGGGATTAAATAAAGGTCATGGAGTTTATCCTCGTTTTTGCGATGCATTCGTTCATAGCAGTGTTGAAATGCATATTTTGCCAAGACATCGTGGTCGCTGGTCGCATTCAGCAGGTGGTCACTTATAACAGAGCGTTTATATAATAAAACTGATCCGTGCATTACAATTGTAGTCAGAAATGAAAAGGTGGTTGCTCATAGCAGTTTTTACTGTATTATCTTTATTTTCCAACACAAATTCTGAAAAATTATTAACATCATAATCCAAGAGGTTTCAACAATCATCATGAGTATGTGAAAATACTGTGTATTATGTCACTGCTTTATGTTCTTGCTGATTCACAACAAAACAATATTACTTTTTAAAAAAACGAGGGACATTTATTTTGTGAAAAAACAATCAACGTCAAAGAAACTCAAGTCCTTTTATGATGGTTCTGTTAGCAAAATACTGATGCCATGATCTCACTGCAAGTAATAATGAAACTTCTCACATTTGAGGATATCTGAGTACCAATTCAGGAATTTTAAGTTCCCAAAAATATCTGAACTCACTTCTTCATAATCAACTGTAAACTAAGCTTTTTATTCGTCAAGTACTCATTATGCTTGGTTGCTTTGGTATCACTGATTACACCTATGAATCAGTATGCTAATTTATAGGTAGTTTAATTATATTGCTTACATAATATGCCTCTCCCTCGATAACTCGTGCACAACAGGGTCTAAAAATATAGACCGTACTATAAGCAAGGGCACGAGTTATCGAGGGACCCCCACAACAATATGAAATGATGCCATCCTTGCTGGACATCATGAAAACCGCTGAGGGGGGCGAACTGGTCTGTTTAATGCCTGAAAATTTGTTTCAAAATCACGCTGGGAATAATTGCCAATGACAATAAAGCACTTTTTCTAACGAAGTTATTCATTTTTATGTAAATATCACATTTATTTTCAAGATGCCCAACTGCTGAGAGATCGTTAACATTATTCCAACTGGTTTCAACAATCCTTCACATGTATGCGGAAACATTGTGTATTACATCACTGCTTTATGTTGTTGCTGAGTAGTCTGGTTCCCAGATCTGTATTATCCTTGATTGGCTCTCTACTATTGTGGAATGCAACGCAAAGACAACAAGCAGGGAACCAAACTATTTATTGATTCGAATTCACAATCAAACAAGATTCCTTTAATATTAAAAAAAAAAAGTGAACATTTAGTTCATGAAACAGCCGTCAAGGTAAAAAATCATTTTTTTGTGTTCTTTTAGTCAAATGCTATTGCCATGATTTCATTGCAAGTAATAGTGAAACTTCCCAACCGTGATGAAATCTGAGTGCCTATTTAGGATTTACAAGTTAACTACAAACTCTGAAACTAGCTTCTCATTAATAGAAGCTATATGTGAACCAGAAATTTTATTTTCATCAAATATTCAGTTCACTCGATTGTCTTGTTTGATCACATTTGTGAATGAGTATCCTAACTGAAGGTAGTTTAATTATATTATGTTCACAAAAGAATTAAAACAGTGTTCGATTGATCACTAGAAATGAGTTGACCTGACACTACAGGGCTACTAGCTCTTACGCAGGATGGATCTGCATGCCTTGTAACTTTTCATTTATTCCACCCCCTTTAATTGATACAAAAGATGTAATTAACCTGGTAATACAATGAGGTCAGCTTTCAATTCATTGCAACAATTAACAAATAACTGCACAAATCAGGTATCAAAACACCGTCTGCACTAAATTAGCTTCTCACAGAAACCCTAATGGACAAAGCTGTTACAGTAGATTGATATATTTCACGTTTGAATACAACCAGGCACATTGTATTTATGATCGTTACACTTAAACTGAACTAAAAGATGTAATACACAAATTTCACTTGATAAAAAACCTTATTTATTTGGCATTAAAATTGCTGCCCTAAGTTAGTGACATTTTCATTGATCAAAATTTCTTTGCATAGTGTCATTTATGGTGTACCAAGAATGTTGTTTGAAAATAAATTTTAACAAAATACATGACCTCTTATTAAAGTTGATAACTTCATAACACTGAATCATATTTCCAGGTCATATAAACCGTTTTCAAAGATAAAACAAGTGATATATCAAGGTTTCAGTTAATAATTTATAACGCAATTTTCTTCATTTTCAACAAATAGGGGTAAATTTTGGGGTACTTTCTAGTAAAAAAAATTGAGATCCACAACTGACCCCAGGTTATATGCAGGTTCGTGAGTTATCAAGGTGCAAGTTATCAAGGGAGTGGTTTTTATTATAACAGTAGTTGATCAATTTAAATAATTTGACCAAATACACAACCACGAACTCAAATGCGAGGTAGGATTTGCATGCCTTGTACCTTTGTTTTTATTTCACCCCATTTATTTGACATGAAAGATGTAATTAACATTTTCTAGTTTGAAAAATTGGGACCCTCACCTAACCCCATGTTATAAGTTGGTTTACAAGTTATCTGGGTGCAAATTAACATGGGAATGGTGTAGCTAAATGCATGAACCGTTCATCTTGATATCGGTCAGGAGGAAATTTCTTCCAATGCTTTCAATCACCGTATTACAAAAACTAATTTCAAAATTTCTCTAGTATTTTATATCTTCATCCATATTTGATGACATATCAGCATCGTTTGTCAATATTGAAAGGCCTTTATGCCAGGGTGCACTTTACTGAAGTTGGTCAAATTCTGTTGCTGATTTTTTATACTTGTTATTTATAGGTTTTTCTAGTTTCATTAACAACAGCCATATCTGATAGCACACTAACTTAATTTGCACAGAATGGAAAGCCCCTTGTCAGGATTATTGCCATCCAGGTTAGTCAAATTATGATAAGCATTTTTTGAGAAGTCATTTAAAGATATTTCTATTTTAAGTAATGGTGGCCATATTTGATAACAGATTGGCATCATTTGTACCAACATGAAAGTTGTTCATGGGAGGATGTTTTCAAAAAAATTCAGTCCAAGTATTAAAGAACAGTTTTCTAGAAGTCATTTAATGCATTTTATATTATTAGTAATAGTAGCCATATTTGAAAAAATGTTAAATCCCTTCATGCCAGGATGATCAAATTTGGTTAAGTTCTGCTGAGTGGTTTTTCTTGGAACAAGCTTTTTCAAGGCTTTTCTATAGTTTTTTTTTATTTGTAGCATACCACATCTTTTTAAAATTCTATCAAAATACTTAATTCTGGCATGATTTAATTTTTGGGGGTATATTATTAGAAGAAAACAAAATCACAATTTTTTATTCCTACTACAAAAGAAACAAGCACCTGGCAACAGCCTACATGTCAAGCCATACCACCATCTGTGATAATATGAGCTAAGTTCATGCTGGAACTATACTCCGAATCCAAAAAGGGTGGGAATCAATGGAACTAAAATAAATGGAAAGAAAACATTTTAACACTGAGATAAATGTAGGGTGTGGATGAATAAATAGGTAACTGCATCGATACATGAATGTCAAGTGATCATTATACTGAGCAGCTTGTCAAAAAAATATGAATCTACATCTTACACTATAGTCAAATGTTGATTATTTAAAATTCCTGGCCAGCAAACAGATATTTTCTGCATAAAATGGTAATAATATAAAGAACAGATCATAGATTCCACTGGCCATTATGAGTTAAAAGTCCTTGCAGATGGTGAACAAATAACCAACATTTTATCATACTCACTTTTCCACCTCCTATACCCAGTCCATTATTATTAAGACGCAACTCTTTCAGTGCATATGCGCTTTTACTCTTCAGCAATTCCACAAGTCCATCAACACCAGTGGGACCAAAAGCATTGTCACTGAGATCTAACTCAACGAGACCTGCCCCTGCCTTAATGATGGCAGCTCCAAGATATTTCTGTAATAAAGTAAACAGTGAGAGTTCCATAATGAATCAAATAATACAGCTTTCAATAATTTTATCATTTCCTATTATTGTGTAGAAAGCAGACTTGCAGAAAGTAGGATAATTGAAAGTAGCTGAGGAATCATTAGTGCTTAATGCTGACCTTTGGCCTCGTGATCTTGATGCTCAGCATTAGTTTTATGGACCACAATATTAAAAAAAATTTTTTTTTAACATGATTCCCTGATCATGTTCAATAGGATAGACTCATTAAAATAACACACACCACTAAGGAGTTCCAACTGTATTTTCCAACTATTTTTTAAACACACCCACAGTATATTTTATGCCCCAATACACTTCTATAGGATAGCTCTCTTCACATTTGGAAAAGTTTTTGCTTGCTCGATTATCAAAAAGAATAACTGTGTAAATCCTATCTTATTCCAACTTGATCTAATGTACAATTTTATCATTCAATCAATCAATGGGGCTTGGGTGGTAGTGGTAACAAAGGCTTGTTTTTGAAGCTAATGAGAGGTTCTAGTTAAATGGTTAAAAATTCTTTGGATGGATTTGGAATATCCAAGAAATGCAGTATACATAAAATCATTCATGGATTATATGAAATTTTGGAGACAAGAGTGTTTGGGTTTTTGGTTGTTTTTTTTTTCTTATAATTTAATTTCCTCGAAAAGAGTTGGAAATTTATAGTCACACTTTTTAGATTTTCCCAATCCAGATTATTTGATTCAGTAAATCAAAATTATTATTTACTTGTTACGTTTAATTAATTACCTTCATTAGAAAGTATTAATAGCTAATAATAAAAACTGTTAGACTTGAACTCATGTGGACAGAGGTGAGATTGCAGTAATCAATAAAGGCAAGTGCTTTAGACCACTCGGTCCCCTGGGGGCCCCAGGTGCATGTATTTAAACAACATATTATGTATATATATATATATATATATATATATATATATATATATATATATATATATATATATATAGGATTCATTGAGATCACAGACAAATGACAAAAAAGCCAGCAATTTGACCAACATTAAATGTAAAAAAAAAAAATTTTTTAATCTTACATTGGGTATAATAAATTGTGCAAACCAAGGCAATTAGTATGAGCGTTCCCCTTTGGGTTTTAAAAGTTGTAGGACTCTTGATCACTTCTATGAGAAACCCTTGATACTATGGCCCGGCATAATCTCTTCCCAAGTAATTCTGTGGAATTATTTTCCTTCTTTCAGTCCATGACCTTGACCTTCAAACCACAGAATGGTCTTTCTTATCTCAAATGTTCTCTATCCACAAAGTTTGATCAGAGTAGGTAATAAAGAATTCAAGATATTGTGTAGAAACCATTTTTGTTCTCAGAGTCAACTATGATTTTGACCTTTGGCCTTTTGACAACAAATATGGTCTTTCTCCCATAAATAAAAGCCATTTAAAAAATTTGTTCAAGGTATCTGGTATGTAAAGTCAAATTACCATGTGCCAACAGATTTCCTTCTTTCAGTTTCTGAAACATAGACCTTTGGTGCCTGAAATTGATAGGTTTATCCTTGTCTCAAATACAAGCTATTTGTAATGTTAGGAAATGTAACATGATTTATGGCTGGTACATAAGAAGGATTTATCATGGGGATTAATCTTTCTTGCCAAGATCCTCAATACATGGATTACTGCATTCCTTCGAATTTATGCAGCAACATATTGTACTAAATGTAAGCTATGCCAGTTCATTTTTCTGTTTTACTCACCAAAGCAGCTGGAATCTCTGTCTTCAGTCTGCCTGTGAACATATCACTCCATCTTGCTCTCTGTTAAGCGAAAATGAAATGTCAAAAAGGATGTAAATAGTATAAAACAGCGCTCTTCTAGTATGCAAAATTAAATCCAGTGAATATTTCATTCCAAAACAGTTATGTGAAAGTCCATGGAAGTATATGGTGCTCCCAAATGTGTATTTTAGCGCACAAAATGACTCTGAGCTCACCTTGTATATGAAGTGCTTTAAAGTTTGTACAAATGATGCCAATCTGCTATCAAATA
Source organism: Megalonaias nervosa (assembly GCA_016617855.1). Taxonomy (NCBI): domain Eukaryota; kingdom Metazoa; phylum Mollusca; class Bivalvia; order Unionida; family Unionidae; genus Megalonaias; species Megalonaias nervosa. The sequence goes on along the minus strand of JAECUM010008287.1, from coordinate 75,420 downwards.
TGGCCATCATTACTAAAAATAGAAATACCTTTAAACTGCTTCAATGAAACAACTTTCCAAAAAACTGGACCATATTTGACAGAAAGCCTTCTCATGTAACTTTGTACAAAATGAGGCACAGCACTCTAGACAAGCAGCATCTTTTATAAAATTTGACTAAAAGCATATTTTTTTTTGGTTTTTTTTAATTCATGCAGTGCACTTTTTGGAGAGTTAGATTAACAATAAATCCACATGGCAAGCATACAATTGCAGATAATATGGTGAAAAATGATTTAATATTATCTTAAATACTTTCAAGCCTTTAGAGCAGTGGTTCTCAATCTTTTTCAGCCCACCGCCCCCTTGGTTATCCTCAGTGCCTCCTACCTTACCCTGTAAAAAGCATTATTCAGCATTAGTGCCCACTTCTGTAATCCCACTGCCCCCCTGGGGATGGTACCGCCCTTGGCAACCACTGCTTTAGAGGATTAACAAATACTTTGTAAAGTTTAAAAAGCAATATTAATAAAGAATGTGTAGCAGTTATTTATGTATGGATAGTTGTAAAAGTAGATGTTTTAATCCGTGGTATGTTGTTTACTTCATCCTAAAAGAAAGACAACAAGAAAATGTTAATTTTTGTATCTGTATTGTGATACACTATTGCCAGGTAAACTAGTGCAGTTTCTTGATTGATGCATAAATGATATCAACTCTTGGGCAAATTCCATCAATTGTCAATTACTACTGGAACAAAAGTATATTCTCTTTCAGGAATGTGACTGAGGGTAAGGTGTGGAATGCCCTAATTAGCAGAATGCCACCAAAGAAACATATTTTACTCCAAAAACTCAACCTCTTCTTCCAATACCTTACATGATCCAAGTATCTATGAAAAGGTAAGAGAACAAGAAGTCGCATGTAACACAGCTATAAATGTCATATGAGAAAAAGATTAAGGTTAGTACAGGTCATCAAATTGATGTTGTCATGAAAAAAATATTGCTGCCACAAATTAAGCAGAAGTAGAGTAACCTGCACCATTATGAAGCAGCTGATCGACCAGGGAAGATAGCCTGCTGCACCACTGATACAGCTACAAGCTGGTTGTATCGAGCTCTTTTGGGACAAAAGATTTCTGAGATTAACCTGGATAATGTTGTTCTGGTCTCCATCAAGTGGCTTAAATAGTGTTGGTCAGAGTGTAGTTGCACTTGAACACTGTACTAGTAATGACTGCACCAACCTCATGAGCCAATATGCACATGAAATTCAACTGAACTCTGACTGATTTACCATGTCCAACAGCCTGTTAGTAGCAATGAAAACAGCTCATCATGGAAGAGACCAAACCATTGCAATGGAACTGCCAAGATGCTAGGTCAATCAATAGGGTCTGAATTCAATTATTCTGCCTGTTGAAGCTGTAGTAACTATGAATCAAATCTTGTATGAAAGGAGGGTCAGTAAGGTTCTACACAGACTGAAAGCCTTGTTCAAACATGTCAGAACCGATGGTCAAGACATGCTGAAATTGACTAGAAGGTTGGAGAAGTCTTTGTTCTGGTGTATATCCTAATCGGCATGACTGAATAGGTGTCTGAAATCATTGATTGTGATTGGAGTTAACTTCCCATTTAAAAGCCACAGAAGGATGTTACCTATTTGTGGAGCCAAGAATTTTTGGAGATGTTCTTTTGCGCACAACACTAGAAGAAACTCCATTTCTCCTCATAAACTTTCAAAGTGTTGAGCTTTCTTGCCCAAGCATTTCTGTCTACTATTTGTTCAGAGAAGAGTTTCTTTATGAGTACTTATTTGATACGAGTCTGATGTACAGGTTCAGCCTTTCCAAGGGATGGAAAACTTGCACGCACATTTGTTTCAGCAGGTAGGGAGATAGCAATATTTTCCAAGGAATCTCTGTTTGATTCAGGAAGTCAATGATCCACGATTTTTCTCACTTGAAGGAAGACAACAGGATTGATCTGCACTCTGATTCCTTCACTTCTGCAAGATGCTGGGTGTCAAATGTGTAGGGGATTATGTTTAGAGACATCCAGTTTAGTGAAAGGCCTCAACCGCTGGTCTGAGACTTGCAAGGCAAAGTTTGGAAGCTTGACTTTCTTCCTCTTCGCAAAAGGTAGTTCACTAGGACTGCCTTGGATGTAATGGGCTCGAATGTATGTTTGTCAATGATTATGCCACTGGAGAAAATCACAAACAAGAAGTCAGGTATCTTGGGACCTGGTTTGACCTAGCACTTCTAATGTAACTGTTGATGGTCAAGCTGTCTGGTGAGTGTGATCACCTAGTCCAGATAACATCTGCAATGATAAAGAGGCATTCACTTTTGCTTTCACAAGGAGAAAGATGTTCACGGAGTGCTCCTGAAAAGGCCAACCTCAACTATTTCTTAAACAGAGTGCAGAATATTGATACCCCAGAGAGTTGTGCTAGTGTCCTTGGAGAACCAAATTTCAATAGGTTCATCCTGCAGATGGACAATGATTGAAGACCAACAGTGGTCTTCCCATCTGCATGTAGCCTGAACCTGTAATCACAAATGTTGGTTGTGAAGTGAAACATGACTGTCCATGATTCCTTTTAAAATGTAGGTATCAGCAAGATCTCCATCCTAAACATTGCTGGGGACAGACATCTGGGTCTTTGTTTGCAAACATGGGTCACTGAAAGGGAAAAATCTGGTAAAATCCCAGCAAGTGAGAGTGTTCATTCCGTTTGGTGCAAGTGTTAGTTCCTGCTGCACAGTGTTAGTCTTTTATGGGTTTTTGTGAATGTCTGAAGCAAGGGGGATTTCGGAGAGTCAAAGAATTTGATGGGGCTGGCAAAGCAGGTAGTTAAACACCACTTAACAAAGTTGGTACTCTGCCCTTGTTCATATCAACAGGCTTTGGGAGTGGCCAAAAGTCAAAACAGGGTACCAGTGGTCTGGAAATGGGTACTGGGTTACAACCATCTTTGCTAGCCAAGGTTCCGATGTGATAACCCTATCTACACCTTGGTGTATCGTGCAAATATTTCTGTGCTTCAGGTTTATAAATTTCATTGGATGTGGTGACAAGCCACCGCATCCAATAAAATTAAGTTGTTCAAATTTGAACACTGTTCCTACAAGGGGAGCACACAACTTGAATGGACTGATAAATCAGCATCTTTCCACTGCCGGGCCCTGGTTTCAGAAATACCTTTCATTCAAATACGCATGTAATGGGTTCCCTCTGGTACACAGTCGTACTTTAGATGTTAAATTTACAAAGTATCCTTTCTAGGTCAACTGCCTCCACCATTTTCAGCCAATGCACAATGCACCACGCTATTGGTTAGTTGGCATTACATACTAAGGGAGGCAACTCATGAAATCCAATAGATGTTGCTAGGACATATCACCAATCTGTTCAATCTGCCAAGATGTAGATAGGAACCAATGCTGGAGCTGACATGATTGGTTGGAAGACACAGTATGCATTTTGACTCCAAAACTGGGTGTACAGAGAAGACAGATTTACATACCCATTTCCAGTGGTTGAGGACACAAGCAAATACTGCTGGAGCTAGATTGAATAAGGTCTAGGCCCAATGAAGTCTGGTGCCATGGTCTAAATTGATGATGGACTGTCCAGGACTAGTCCAGGCAGGCCACAACACCAACATGATACTGGTCCAGCAGTTTGTTCACTGTTAATATGCTCTAGCCAAAACGCTGCGGGCGATGGCAGAGCTGTTATTGTGTGATGGCAAAGATAAACAGTCATCTTTCCAAATTCGTGTTCTTACTGCCTCAAATTACCCTGACAATAAGGTAGTTGACAAATAAGGTGGCATACTGATGACCATAACATCCTTATGTGTCTCTTGGTTCTATGGTTAACCTAGAGCAACTGTTTGGCCATAATTCTACATAGCTGCCAACCCCCAAGTACAAAAATACTGATTGCTAATGACAAAAATACTGATTTTTAAAAATTTTAATGCATATGTAACTACTTACAACATATACAACCATCATTAAGGTAGGACAGTGCCTTACATAATTATTTAATGTCAAAGATGCATGTGTTGCACGCTTGCACCTTCTGGACGGGCACACTGTTCCATTCGGGTGCCCATTCAGAAGGTACAAGAGTGCAACACACTCAGACACAGGATGTTTATAGGAGCCTTTTCCACACCTTGTTTATTTTTTTCAATTATTATCGATTCCAAAGTACCAACTTTCATTGATAATCTCAATTCTGTTTGATTTTCTTACTGAACTGTTTTCATTCTAGCGTACGAGTAATCCTTTGTGATTTTACTGTCTGGCAAACGCGTGCAAAATAAATCACCGGCAACACTAGTAACTGAAAGAGGAAGGTTCATTTCTAAAAGAAATTTAATAACCGAATTTCGATCGAATTACATCAAGGTTCTCTCTGGTATTTATATACATCCAAGTTCAGGCTGAGTTGTCTATGATGAAGCAGCAAGCTGATGTTTATTAGCTTTTTCGTGCTCTTGTATTTCATGTGCACCTCCATGCCAAATAGCGAAATCACATTACACAATTTCCAAAATGTAAAGTCTTCTCCTTTACTAGATGATTTCACAAATCTAAACAGGACGGCACAATTGTCCTTTCAGTTCTGTTTTCTTGTCTTTTCTGGTGAAAATTCTGAATATTCTGCTTTCCTATTCAACATGATTAGAAGTTGAGTATTATGAAGATAAGACACAGTGGTAGTGGTAACTGTTTGCGAAATCCAATATGGCGGATAAAGACAGGCATGGTAGCCTCGATTTCGAATGAACCAATCATATTGTAGAACTGTATTCCTATATATGCGATACATTTCTATCAGAATGGAACCAGGTGCCCATTCTAAACTGAAAATTGCAAGGAAATTTTTTAATATTTTTTTTTTAAATTAAAAAACATTTTTTTGCAAAAAAAACGTACACCAGTATTCAGGTCCAAAATACGGGACAAATACAGAAAAAACGGAACAGTTGGCAGCTATGATTCTACCCACCTCCCTTCAGATATTTGAAACAAACTCAAGTATGATTGAAATGACACCCCATACTGCTAATATAGGTGTGGTGATTATCTTCAGCTATTTGAATTTAACACACTTAATCACGCCCACTGCTGATACCTGTTGATTGAGAGCAAAACAATGGCATGTACAGTGAAATTAGTTGCGTGTCATACTAAGCTAAAGATTAAGTACATACTAGGAGTTAACATCAGTACCAAAGAAATGTACATAATGTAATAATCATATTACCAGGAATAAAAGTTTATTCGAGATATCTTACAAAAAGTTCAAATACAGAGAGGAATTACAAGTAGTATTGACTACTGAGGCAGGTAATTAAGATGGCACCTATTTACTTATTTTTGATGAAATATATATTTCTGAAGTATAAAATATGAAGATGGTAGATTGAACTTCAATAAGAAAATAAGAGTATACTTCCCTGTGGTCATTAAACTCATAAAGATCACTCAAACTACTAGAAAAACAAAATGAATGGTATTTGTAACAGCATACTGACCAGGCAGAACAGGAAGTAACTGCTAACACGATTTGGCGCCAACCTCTGTATCTAAGGGGAGAGCTCTCTCATAAAACAAACTAAAAAATCATGTCAACATCTTTTTGCTCGTAGTTTTGGAGGGCTGATGTGCAAGGTAGTAAATGGTTTCCAAACATATTATGACCAGGTAATGTATCTTACGAAGAAATGCTCCAAACTGCATAAACAATGGGTCCAACATCAAAATGTGTGTTCAAAAAACTCTACCACCAACAAGTAACTTAAATGCTGATGTCAGTGATGCAGTGTAAAAAGGCTTGAATAATCCTGGAAACTCACTGTAAACTCTGGATGCCTAGCCAGAGCTCCTGCTATTGCCTCTGCTGCTTCGACTCCAACAGTGTTCCCCTCAAGTCTCAGTGCTGTCATATTCTGGAACTTCTCTATCTCTTCCACAATTTCTTTGGCTGAAAGAAGAAAAGACAACAAGTATTTAAAGAGAATAAGTATTTAAAGATCAAGCTGAAGGTTCCTACTGACCAGGTTTAGAAAAAAAACATTTTGGCAAACTATTTCAACAAGTGGTACTCTCAAGTAGTTTTGGCCTGCAATGTTCAAGATTGTTGTTAACGTGTTATCCACTGTTCGGACATGGGTATAATATGACACAACAAATTGTCCATTTTTTCACTGGGTACCAACTGGTGTGAATTTTATTGTTATTACAAACCAATACCTTCAAGACCCAATGAAGTATCATTCTTCTGCAGAAACAATAGAACTCCTTCTGCAATACACAAATTTAAGTGCCAACAAATTGGAAAAATAAGCTATTTGCAAAAGCACAAAAATGACAACATTAAAGCACCATACATACTCGCTTAGAAGTCATGTGCAACTGCAAACAACATAAAGTCTGGTCTGTTGTCGCATAATACACAAGCAGATGAGACCGTGTGTTTTGTTCCCCTGATTACTCTAAACAAACTCCTGCATTATGCAGTGGTAGATCTGACTCGGTGCAATTTGCAGCTCAACTCAAACTATAAATGAATATAAGGTAATATTCCCCGTATGTCTCGAAAAGATCTGTAAAAAAAAAATCACAAAAATACTGCACACATATTTGGTCAAAATTGTGACATTCATTTATTTTAATTTTGGCTTTAAGTTTAGGAGACTTTGCTTTTCATTCAAGTCAATAACACATCACAACCACTGTTAGCTGACAGATGATCTTCCAATATGAACGTGTTGCCTCATTACGGTTCTTTGAAACTCTATACACAAAAAAAAACAGGTGTGACCAGCAGGCATGAGGCAATTACTATTGCAATCATAATTGATTGTAATCGATTACAGTGTGAGCTGTAATTGTAATCATAATCATTCATTTCAGAAGTTCTATAATCATAATCATAATTGTCCTTCATTAGCAGTGTAATCGCAGAGTGTAACCATAATAATAAAATGATTACCACCTAAATAAAATCTGCTAATTATATTCTTAATAATTGTAAGAATAATAAGTTTCCACAAACAAAAGACCATGAATATTGACTATTACATTAAGGAATGGGTACGTTTTCATGGCCAATATACAAGCCAATTTTTCTAAAACTATAAAACTGTTTGTTTTTCAGTTATACAATGAATGATTATCTGCCCCAAACAAAAAAAGATATCAAGCAAATACAAAGTAATCCTAATTGTAATCATCTCCCTGTAATCATAATCACTGTTTCCAAATAAAATGTAATCTTAATCTTCAGTGCCAAACAACCTGTAATCATAATCAAGCACCTGTAATTGACCCCATGCCTGGTGACCAGCCCTTATGAATATGATATCCCTTCATTATTGCTGGGTATTTACAATCAGTCATTGTAAGTTATCTTTGTAGACAGTTCGGAATGCGCATTGAAACAGCCAGGGTGATCTGGTTCATGGTCAGCAACTAGTTTCGATTTTGGAAATTCTGTGCTCAAATAATTGTTTCAGACACAGGTCCTGGGCTGGTGACTTTTCAAAAAATAACAAGCACTGGCACAAATTCCACAAGCCCCAAATCCAATTCATTGTACACCCATAGGGCCCTACTTTTTTAAAACTATTTATTTGTCACACAATTTTGCAACTGCTGTATTTGAAATATGAAAAGACAACAACAAAAATCATATTAAATTGACTTGTTTATTCTGACCTGAAAATATTCATTTAAAGCAATGTTATTCTCCAGGTTCTGATATCAATCATTGTCCAATTGCTCTATCAATCTCCGCCTTACTGGACAACCAGTGCTGATGTTCATTTGTATCCCAAGCATGCCTTGATTAATATATTACACTTCTGATGTTGTTCATAAGTGTTGTTTAATATGTTTAACCAGTGCTGCAGAAGTTAAGTGTTTCTGCCAAAATCATTTTGGGTTGGTTTTTCCTTTTTATATTATCTCTGCCAAAGGATGACCAATTTTTAATCAAAGACTCAAAAGATATCACAGACCACCACTGATCCCTTTAATACTTAATACATCAAAACAAATCCCACATTTGGCCTAAACTCTCCATATTACAACAATATGGTAATCAATTTACAGCTTGTTGTGTACATATGCTAGCCTTAATCCATTTACTCTGTCACACATCATTAAACTGGTCATAATGACTGCTGGAAAAGTTCTGGTCCCCAGTAGATTGATTCTGGCTGGTTTCTATAAAGCATGGATAGAATAAGTACAGATATGGGTTTTGTTTTTCTTTCTATTCTCAATTTTTAAATAAAAAAACATCTTTATTTTCAAAAGCAGTACATTTAAACTTTAAAACAGTATGTACATCAGACATCCTTACAAATTTTATTTTTGTCCTAGTCAGTAGAATCACTTGTATGTTAAAGCATAGTGAGCACCAATTGTAGTTAACCCAGGGAATCTGTTCCCCATTCACAGGTCACATGCTTTGTTTTGTACATAAGAGTTTACAGCCTTTGATAGATATATGGTAAGTAGATGAACTTCATATGGGTAAGGATCATACATGGGGATAACAATTTAGAACTTAGTCTTTCAACAACTTGAGAACAAAAATTCCACATTTCATCAGCATGATCAAAGTTTTTCTAACAAATAATGGGTTTTATAGTGACATGCCCAACAGGCACTTAGGCCTGAATACATGAGGGTCCTGATCTGAAATTAGCGAGGCCCTGGGTGTCAGACTATCAGATTTTCTGTGCTATGAAATCTGAACTCATTTTCTTCTGACCATTTCTTAATTCTGTTTATAAATCATATCTGTAGTTCTCCTCTTTGATCCATAGTAGAACAAAAATGCAGAAATAATGAAGTCAGTTCCTGGATTAAGGCATTTCACTATGTAGTGAATTTTGATGTTTTAATGACTGACTATCAATACAGGGCTCAAAATTAACACTACTCTGCCAAACTGCAGTTTGTGAATTTTGCTGAAGGATCATTAAAATCAGTCTGCAGGAGCAAAAAAGATTACAGCCAGTCACTATCTTAACAATTAACAAGCAATCTTGTGCTAAACATATCAAATAATATGTGAACCAGCATTCCCTTTAATGGCTAATTGAGCACCTACCAACACACTGCACTTGACAAGGTAAATCAACTGCTCTTGGTGCAAATGGACCAATCTTGAATCATTCATTCACTCACCAAGTAAATTAGTGTGATTACTGTCAAGAGTCTTCATAGACATGGAATTAGTCTGGTGTATTGATCCCAGGCACTGATATCATTACTAATGATAACAAAAGGTATTGGGTATCAGGGTATAGTACTGACCAAGTGAGAAAGGTCACAATTGTGAACAAATATATCAAGAATTATACTGAATATGTTTTAATATTTACATTGTTGTTGATATATACTCAATACATTCTGCAGTGGCATCTGTACACCTGTACACATGTGGAAGAATTTGCAAGGTGTATATCCACCACCAAAAACAGCAGAAAATTAGATGATGGAGAGAGAGAGAGAGAGAGAGAGAGAGAGAGAGAGAGAGATTCCAGATATGTTCCAGAGAAAAAACTAAGAAAGTACCAGAAATGATGGGCAAATTAATATCAACAGTTCCAGTACAACCCAGGAAAGGCAGTGATGTTGTGGACTTTCTGCAAAGAGTATCTGGATAAATGCAAAAGTACACTAGGTACTTCCTTAACTGATGGGAACAAACTCTTTCATAAATTGTTCCTGGAATCCCACATCACAAGCTCACAACACATAATGTCAAGGGTGAACACAAAATCAACAGAAAACTGGTTTCTTTGAATAAGAGTGTCTTGAAACCTGAAAACTTTCCACTTTTCTTGTGTCTTATTGGTGAAATACAGTAGTTACTGTTTCGAGCTCATGCTAAATAATAAATGTTGAATTATCAAAACTGACCCAACTCTTGCTTATTTTAGCACAATTAGTGAAATTTTTACTATGGTGATCTACTTGGCTAGTGAAAAAAATCCAAATTTTGATCCCTGCCAATATATTGCCCTAAGATACACTCTAATCCAGAGAATAGCTTTCAGAAAGGGGTTCTACATACTGTATATATTCATGAGTCTGATCCAACTACAAACAACATTGTCCCTTACGCCATCGCAAAATGCATTGGCAGATCAGAGTCTCTGTTGTTTGTTCTAGTGATTACTCCTCCAGTTTGCCTGTTCTACTGATTACTCCAAACTGCACAGACCCAGGTCTGTCAGTGCATTATGTTACATCAGATCTGGGTCTACACAGTTAGATCTGACTTGTATAGAGCAACTTAACTCTGAAACTTTATCTTTAATAAAACTGGATTCAAAGACAGATAGGTAACCCCTTGGAACGTGGTTGAAAATAACAATCATAATACCATACTTCATTTTGGTGTCAAAAACAGGTGGCTACTATTGGTATGTTTTCTTTCTTCATTAAAACTTTTCTAATAAATGTTTCAAACCAGACTAAATGGTCAAATGTGATTCTCTGTCACCTGAATCAACAAAGACAGTCTTAAATTCACAGAGATGCAAATCCTCGAAGATAAAACAATTCTGAACATAGCTCTTCTGACACTGCTTGCCTAAAAATAAAGTCAATAGGATTGAAGAAGATGACAATGTTAGAGTACCCCACCCCTCATGCGAGTATCATGCTAGAAATTACAAATGAATGAATGAAATGACTAAGCTGTGTGCATTATTTATATCCTTTAGGCTTTTTCATATTTAAAATCACAAGCGTTGTTTAAACTGCCAGGGTGTAAATGAATATTATAGTAATTGCATGTTTACCATTATTGAAAAGAGGTGATTCATTTACAGGTCTATTCACATGACTGCTGTGTGCACACAGTAGAAAAGACGACACGGTGACTCATCAATGCATTAGGGATGAGTCCAAAATATTCAGAATGATATAAACCCATTACAGATTGGCAGAAGATATATCTGACTACAAAACACCATTAAAAAAATGCAACTGTTCCGTAGTATCTATTTCATTTGGTGGCTGTGTACTAAATTTTACAAAGGCTGTTTATATGGCTGTTGTGTACCCACTGTTACTAACCATATTCACACTGCAACCAGTGTCTATTCAATTTGGATTATAACATGGTGTGCAAACAATTAAAGACTAGTCTAGAAATTAGAGGTTTTCCTCCCAAGAGACAAATTTTTGATAATTTAATTTTATTTTCAATAGAGAGTTATAACATAGGCAAAGAAACATCTTCAAACATATCAACTATTGTAGCTGAATGGAAATAAGTTGACCTGTCATGCTAAAGATCAAGAATCAAATCTGGTTCTCTTTTTTTAATGTTTAATCTTTAGTGTATGCTTTGTTATCTTGAAATAAGAAAGACTTGTTATGATTTACTGTGCTCAGGTAGACAAAACAATACAGAACCTAAAACTTAAACAGCTCACATTACCAAAGAAATCCGCTACTTTCAAACTCTTAACATAGCTTATCTAGCTGACTTGTTTGAGCATAAAATAAAAAGAAAATTTGTTGTTACGGGTGAATAACATTAAAGGTCCAGCGATTGAGTGACAATACTTGAATTTTTCAAACAGAAAACTATGCCTGCATACGGGCCAAGGACTTTGGAAGATGAAGATTCACTCGGTTACTAGAAACACCAAAATATGCTCAAAATCCGAAATACACAATTATTTACATCTTCTAGGTGATTATATTTGTGTACACATAGATATTATGATTTGTAATTGTTTTAATATAATAATAAGCAAAACAAACTTTCATTTAAGCAATTTTCATCCAAAATATTTACTTTTTACCAATTTCAGGTGCAATCAATGCAATGACGTTACTCTGTCATACTTGATATTACTAGACTGGACAGGTATGATCAATACAAATCAGTCAGAACTTAAAACATAAGACAGGGGTCATGCTACCAGATGAAGTGGGCGAAAAAGTCGCCTGAGAAATGTAATCTTCGCCTTCTTCTGTTAGGAAAACGAAAATGATTTCGCCTTCATGATTTTTCAGACATAAAATGGCTGTAGCTTATGACTTTTGAGATGCCCCCCTCGCTGTAGCCATTAAGTCCTGGTACTGTGGTAACCCAAGTCGAAATGTATTTACATGGTGTTGATACAAATCAGCTTACGGCGACAAAAGAAATTCTTGCACATTTACATGCAAGTTTTAATAAATAACTGACCATTAACCCTTTCCGGAGCAAGATATCACTGCTCGATTTCATGAAGTTGGGCCTACTGTACTATGAATCATCGTATGATGAAAATATACCAAATTCTGTTTTGAAATTTAAACATCAATATGCAAATAGTAATTTGCTTTTAAAAAATATGATCGGTGAAGACTGTTTTCTAATTTATTTCTTTTTTTTTTATAAATGGAGATTTCAACGGCCGTATCTGCGTATTTTTTCTTTATAAAACCAGTTTGAACTAGTAAATGAACTTGTAACTGCGGACATCGCTGTGCATATGATATACCACTTCATTAAACTGTCTGTATTCATAAATAATTGGGCAAATAGATTCAGGAAAATATATAATATAAAGAAAACAAAGTTTAAATATTATGTGATAGGAGATTTAGCCTAAATATTTAATAATGTTGGTCAGAAACATGTGACAATCTATGTTGTGGAATTCGTAATAATGGTGCAAGGTCAAGGTTGTTTTCTGACACACCGTAAATAAATTTCATGAAAATATGAAAAAATATATATAATAGTGAAGCAAATACGCGTTAACCAATGCATATCGTTATTACCAGTAGGCAGACAAATAAGATAACCATAAATATACAGTCCTATTAATGAATTTTTGTAATGAAGCAAGAAAGTGAGTAGTTATAAAAAACCCTCTTTCTAAAAATAGATGCACTCACATGGTGCACTACGTGTTCTTGGATGTTTCGGTTGGGGGAAAAAAGGGTCCAGTTTAGTTATATATCGACTTAGTGCTTCAGTGTGTTGTTTATGAATAGTTACAGTAATGTTTTATCGGGAACAAAGAAATCAGGACGAAGTGTATGGTTTGAAGCCACTTGTACATTTATTGGTATGTACACGTATTAAGGCTTGTTGCAAAGGATGCTAGAAATTTTTTTGATTGCAATTTTACACAAAACTTGTAGAAAATAAAATAATTAAGTGGTAGTTTATTAAGCATTTTTACAAACTTGCAATTACAAGACTCTAATCTTGTTACTGCTGTCAGTTAAAATTAATTACAATGTATAGCTTCTGCTTTGTTTTTTAAGTCATATGGCCAAAATACACTGTATTTACCTCAATCAAAACACACATATACAAGTATGAATAGAATGGGTATGAATATAGTAATTTTTATACACGTACAAAATGTGTTGATAATAAACATACAACACATATTTTCAACTTGAAAATAAGGCATTGCTTAAAACTGTTAAAAGCATACTGAAAAATAGAGCACATAAATTAAAATAAGATAATGCAGCTATATATATATATATATATATCTATATATCTATATATGTACATATATATATATATATATATATATATGTATATATATATATAGATATCACGTTTCTTGCTTTGATCTCACTTCTCCCTGTTTAGCTTCCACTTCTCCCTGTTTAGCTCCCACTTCTCCCTGTTCTGACCAAAAGGAGAAGTCACTTCTCCCTAAAATTTAAGTCTAGCTTGACTCCTGATAAGAGATTATGATTGTAAGAATCCAGAATGTATATTTACATATTTTAGGTGGAAATCTCATATAGTTATGTTTAAAAGTAAATGAAGATGTAACAGACTTATAAAAGGAGGTAAAAGCTGTCCAATCATGTAGGGCCAAATGACTTCATTACATCAATGGAGCAATAAATATAAAAATGGAAATAATTCCTATAAAAATCACTAAAGTCAAATTTCATTTTGCTTTTTTATCATTATTCAAACATTTAGAAATCATTATGGGTTTATTTTTATGAGTATTAGGATACAAAATAATATGTGTATTTCGCCTTTTGAGTGTATTTCTGTATTTGTAGTAACCCAGTCACTTATTACTATTTCCAATGGTGGTAAAGCATAGCACTGTACTACAAATCTTAACAACCGTGACATGCAAATATGGAATTAAACGTAATCAGCTGCAAAAATCTATATATTTAGTAGATCAGGTACTAGGCAATGCAAATAATAATAATTATAAATTATATACACTGCTGTCATGTGAATAGAGGTACAAGGCGGTCGTGCGAAGTCTCGGTCGTACTTTACATTATACATTATCGACTCATCAAGTCAGCGCATATTCTGGTTAAATTACCAAAAATGATATTCAAAAACATTTTTAATATAAAAAACCCAAATATTTTTGGATTCCATCCACAAGTCTGACGTTGGTAAAAAAAAAAAATAGTCTTTGGGACTCACCATCCTCTTTCTTATTTAATTTCAAACCCCGACCTTTAAAACTCAACTCATTGACAACATCGACCTTTGTTTGGGCAAGCTTATTTGTAAGCTCTTCGAGCTCCTTTTCTGCCATTTTAACAAACTTAAAACTCAAATTAGCGGTTAAAAGTACGTTGTCAACACATGTGTTTACTAAGCCAAGAAATGGCGGTTTTTGTCCCGAAGCAATCGGAATTCACCGTCCCTTTTCGTTCAACGCAATTTAATGAGTGCGCGAACTCAAGAGAAGAGCACTCTGCGCCATAGTCGCTAAATAATTTTTTTTTTTTTTTTAAATTTAAACAAAACCCATGCAATTGGTGAAGTTTGATAGAAGAGAACCTTTCAAGAATTCCGAATACTTATTTTCTGTACGAAACAGTCCACTTGAAGAAATTTATTGGTTTGGAGGGCCTTTTTTTATGTTTTTTTTTTGGGGGGGGTCCCTCGTCTGATCTTTCCAGACCATTCAAGGGCCTTTTTTTTTAGGAGCAAGAACGAATAACAGACTAACGTGAATTTTATCCATTCTGTGGGGCAGTGATGATGGAAAAATCTGCATCCGGGAAGTGGACGTCTTAAAACTTTTCGGGTCCCAGAAGTTACAAATAAAGATTTCGAATAAAATAATTCTTGAACACTGACAATTTCAGTCTTCACAACTAGTATTATTTATATTTTACAAAAAGCCAAAATCAACGACAATGCACGGATGTCAACGGTTTAACCTATTCAACACTTGGGCACCAGCACCCCCACCCTGACCCCCAATAAAATAATTATGCGAACGCCATTGATTCAACACAATGCAGTTGAGTTCGCCACATTTCCTTAAAATACAATAATTTTCTTGACTTGTATATATTCGAGCTGATGCAAATCGTTGACATATGCACATGAAGATCTGCAGTCATTACTTGCATCGACTGCTCATATTCGATATTTTGTTAGCTCCGACATCAGTCAAGCAACAGGGACGGTGAACCCTACAACTTTTAGAGAAGTCCATTGGTGAAAATAAACACTCCTACGAAAATGAACACACAAGCGTCAATAACGCTAAACCGAGGCCTCTAACCGGGTTGAACTTAATCGAGACCTCTAGAGGGTTAGCTCATTTTTGTTATTTATTCTCTCTTGACGTTCTGTGTCAAATTTTTATGCGTCCTCGTTTACCGACCCGGGACACTCACTGTTGGTCGTCACCCTCCCTGCTGCTGTAGCGGCGCGGTCAGGTGGCAGATCTCCTCTGTCAACCAAAAATTTTATCGAGACCTATGCGATATTGTGACCGAGGATCATGTAAATTTATCGTGATAAATCCATGAGGAATCGCTTGCGCTTTTGAGAAAAAGTTTTTAAACTCAATAATATCCACATCCCCTGAACACCAAGTCTAGTGGATATTTGTTAGTGTGTGGGTATCAACACCATTAAAGACAACCAGAAAATTGCAGTTATCTCTGATCACTTTAGGTATTTGTGCATATCGCTGAGTAACATATATAATATCGGTATTTTTTTGTCTGCCGAGCTGGATTTGATTGTTTGTCTAGCATCACATCATCGTATACTACGAGATTGTTGATGCTCCCGTTGAGATCATCCACCAACGGAGCATCATTTACATCTGTGATAAAATCAATAATATCATTGCCGTCCTCGTCCAACAACTTTGCATTTTCATTAAAATCTTTAAGCACGTCATAGCATCGCTCGTCATCTACAGATGGTGCCACTAAATTCAACTTATCCCAATTGAGCCATCTCATTATCAGGTTAAGTAAACAGACCCAGATGGACCTATGATAATTGCTCTGATAGAATTTTGTAGCGATGGATGATGCTTTATTGGCTCTTGCTTTCGTTTCGCTGGGAAATCAATGACATTCATGTTGTAAAAATATATAACAAGCGTATGGATTTATATTGTGTTCGATGCAGAGCACCCACCCCCACCATCGGTTGGACCAGTGGATTAAAAACGATAACGATGAGGAATAAAGCGCGTGCACTTACAGTCAAATGTGTGAAATGTAGTACAAAAAAATACAAATTTATCTCTCGCACAACAGGCGGAGATGTAGCTGCTTTACTGGGAAAATTACCAGGTACTCCATGGGCTAAGTATCCTGGCGAAAAGCAACTTTCTGGATATAATTACTGTGGTCCTGGAACCAGACTTAATATCCGACTTGACGAAAAAAATCAACCGCGATCTGCAGAGTATCCAATAAAGGCGATTGATCAAGCGTGCCACGTTCATGATGTCGCGTATAAAAATCCAGATCTATAACAACGACATATTGCAAACGTGAAGTTGATTCACACGTTAAAGTTTGTAAAAAAGAAATCTCTCAGAGAATCGCTTGCTAATTTTTTTTTATAAGATCTGCGATGAAAGATAAACTAGTGCTAGGGGCCGGTAATTAATCATAGATGACGATTATATGGACTCAGTTTATTCTAGCCCAAGAGGATATTGGAGGGGTAGAGCAGCGATTAGTAAACTTGCTAATGCGGCAGGTGTCACGCGTTCTGTTGCTAAAGATAGGTTAGCACGACAGGCAACATGGCAAATTTATCTACCACCGCCTAAAAAAATTCACTACGCACATTTTGATGTCGGAACTCCCAATGAAGTTCATCAGGCAGATATTTTGTTTTTACCGCATGATACTATTAAAACACGTCGACGTCAATCGCGCACATATAAATAAGCGTTGACTGTCGTTGACGTTGCAAGTAGATATAAAGAAGCAGAACCACTATCAACATAGACAGCAACTGAAAATGCATCTGCATTTGAACGAATTTATCAACGTGGCGGCCTGCGATGGTCACAGTTGCTACAGGTTGGGCCATGGTAAAGAATTTCTTGGTGCATTAACATCGCTAATGCAACAACATAACATCAAAATCAGACGAGGACACACCGCAATTGATCGTGATCAGGCAATCGTTGTGCGATTTAATCGAACACTTGCTGAGCGATTGTTTGGATATCAGTATGCGCAAGAAATATCCCTGAACAAAGTTCAGGCGGATAAGAGATCTCGTGAATGGGTTGCAAGACTACCAAGTGTGATAGCTGCGTTACATAATGAAATTACAGGTGGAGTTTCTATGAAACCCATCAATGCAATTACGAAAGCGCGTATACCAACCAGTACAGTGACATGACTCTTTCTCAAAACAACCAGAACTAGGTAATGTGACTGTCAGATATTTATATGAGCCGGGGGAGCTTGAGGAAGGGTGTAAAAAACGAGCGACTGATCCAGTCTGGAGTGTAACACACATAAAATTTCAGGGTGGTAAGATCCACGCGTAGACCTGCAATCTACAGACTAGATTCAACTGCTTCTCAACGTGGATTTGTACGTGAACAATTACAAGTAATTCCTGAAGACAGACAATTATCACCGCCTTCACTTTTATAAGGTTCACTTCTGTGAAAGCAGGACACCAGCTCCTCGACGTCGATTACACTCAAGATAGGTCAGCATCACACTTTTGTGTGTATGGCCGAGACTACTATTAATTTTATCCACGGTAAATTGTCGTGGGTCATTAGGAGAATACTGCCACTACATAACTGTGTTACAGCAAGCACAGTGATTATTTTGTCGTTGTTTCAGTGTCATGATAAACTAAACATCAAGATCGAAGTCGCGTTTATTTTTATTGTCACAGCGCTGATAACAAGAAAATTTTTATCGACGTTGCCCTGAGTTTGATTATTATCCACAATGGTGCAGTTATCTAGCACAATTATCCGTTGCTGTGACATTCTTCTGACCCGAGATACTGCCAAATAAACCAAATTAGACCATTCAGTATGATCATCGACAATCCAGATATTTGTTTTGCTGATTATTAATCCTTGCGACGAATGAATCATTATTGCATATCCAAAAGTCCAGCATTATGATCCAGCATTCAATGCTTTCTCAACAGCATCAATCGGAACTAAAACAATATCATTTAACACAAGTTTCTGTTTCTCATCTCTCCCAGGAATTTCAACATCAATATTTTGTCCTCGTGTATTGACTGGTAGATAACGCAGTGGAACAGGGTAGATCTGAAAACTTTTCTTTACATAACAGAAATATTTTCCGTTGAAGTGAATCACGAACTATCTTCCGACTTGCAACTATCAATTCAGCAGGTCTCCACATGTTCCAGAAATCATCCATGGAAGTCTCTGAAATTACCTCACGCATCATTTCACACTGAATCTTATTTGGTTGAAGTCGAATTGACTTCTTAAACACTTTCATTGCTGAATCAAGCGCTTGGTAATCATCATTTATCTCCTCATAATAATCAGCAAATTATTTTATCCATTTAAGTGGAAATAATCCAACAAAAGGTGGTGGTTGACCACGATCGCCACACATAATAACAGCAGTATTTTTTGTTAACAATGACGACCAAACCAAACATAGACAGTCGGATGAAGGCGCAATGCAAATTCGAACGATTAAATACATGCAAATCCAGTTAAATCAAAATCTGGTAAATGCCCATTTATCGTAACTCTGATCATCTCGTGTGTTAGATGTCCAAATCGTTCAAAATATTTAGCACACTCTCCCATTTCAAGAAAACTTCCAGGATAACATGTAACCATATCAGCGGAGATAACATCTTTATAATCATATTTAGTATTCCACAATCCACTGTGCCCGTATTCGACACAACTGCGTTGTATATCGTCAAGAAATTCCGATCTTGTCGGTTTCCATGAATTTTTCTCCCGTGCAAAGTGAGCAGTAACTGACGGAACGGTAAAACAGTTACCAAGTAATTGTTCAGCATCATCCGTAATTTTCAACGCAATCTTTGTCATTTCGTCGCAAAGAGATTCTGTACGATAAATATCTCCATTAGAGCGTACAAACTGATCATAATTGCAATCGGAACTTTGAAATAACCACACAGATACAGGGTCGGTCTTGATGATATCGCTGATAAAATAAAACATATCACCGTTATAAATTTTAAAAGTTCTTTTTCATGGAAACATTGTTACATTCAAAGTCGAGGCGTGTGCATTCTGATCAACGATTTCTATCGAATCTCCATTAGATTTATACTTTGATTCGTGTAAAATCTGACCGGTTAGCGTTTTTATACTTATAGGAAATTTTAAATTTCTTTTCCAACTCAGCAACGTCGCTGATCGTTACTCCATGTTCCTTGATATGCTCGGTCCATTCATTTATTATTTTACGTCGATGATCCGTTAAACCATTTCCGCGTTTCGCGTTTGTCAAATGTTTTATAACTCGCTCAGCAGCACAATTCAAGGTCGAAATTTTCATTGGTTGAAGATCATCAACGCTAGGTTTATCATAAAGAGGATATATCGTATAAACAACTGCCGTCACAGGGTATGCTCGCTGATAATATGGTTTGTCGACACCCATCAGCATTCCTGGTTTGGAATTTTTACTTAACGAGAAAACATCTCCAGCGTGATGTAATTCTCGAACAGGGTCGTTTTTGTCACGGGCAATCCAGGTTACGTCATCGTCTGCCGCATCTGCATGTGCCGCCACAATAAATTTTATTCTAAGAATGTCTCTTTGTTCGTCTAGATAATCAATAATTGTCTTTGCTCGTTGGTCATTCATTGTAGCATCAATTGTGGGTTTATCGTCTTGTATAATTTTAAATGTTGACCACACATGAGCCGCGCCATCGTTACGAAACTCCTTCTTGGCTTCACGGATATTATCGATTAGATTATTGATTAAAGTCTTATTCGTCAAATCGACATCAAGAAGAGCTCGCCTAGGCAAGTCGAGGGTTATTCTGTCAAGATTGAATATTCCTTGAGAGGGCTAGATCGCAGATAATCTTCTAAAATCTTCCATCATATAATTAAGGAAAATATATATTTTAATTAAACTTTAATTTATAATATACAATGATTCGAGCAAAAAATAATTGTAAATTGTTAACGATTGGATTTGTAACGGATTTATGTGGGTACCACCTACAGAGTGTCCGAAGAGAAAGTCAAGGTCCAAAACCATGTTTGAAGTGTAACGTTGGAGTTCGGGGAAAATCGAAATTGTGCTTAACGTGTGGAGGTATAAAATACAGAGCTTTGAAACGGTATTATGATTAAAAAATGACGGCCTTAAATCTCCTATATAACGCTGGAGACTATCTTGCTAGATTTTTGGGATAGCTGAGTGCTTGACTTTGTCGGCGGGTTCTGCCACATTGTCTCCGACAAGGAGGATAGCATCCCACATATTTTTTCTAGTAATAAAATAATAATTTAGACAAGTGATATATACTATATAAATTGAGCAAGGAAATAGCGTTGATGAATTTGTAGCTCATCCCATTATCAAGAATTATGAGGCATCGCGTGATGGTATCATCAGAAACTGTCGACGACGAATTCCAGTCGGTTTCATCACTAATGATGGTTATCTCATGTTCGGTGTTGGGAAAAACATACCACTCGGATAGATTTGCGTATGAACGTTTTAACGATCTTGTCGAAAAAGGTCTTGTGATTGATCACATTAGGGGCCAAAAACTTGATAATTCTTTGAATAATCTTCAGGCTATTACAGAGAGTCAGAATTCTGCACGTGGAAGTACTGGAAATAATGATAAACATCCATGACCAGTTAAATCTGCAAAAACAGAGAGGCGAAGAAATAATATTTTCATCGATATATGCAGCTGCCAAACATTTTGATATTTCCCGGGCTTCAGTACGGCTTGTCGCAGATAATATAACCAACTCAGCATTTTCAAAGGAATACAAAAAAAAAAAAAATAATATTTCAATATTGCACACCGCAAGAACAAGAGTGATCGGACTGTAAGCAGTCAAATGAGATAACTCTGCAGAAAACAGGTTCGGACACTCTTGGTGTTTACGATTAAAGATCGTTCAGTCTGTCAAATGAATGGAAGCGTGAATAGATAATTTTAAGTTTCTGTATTTCTTTTTGTGTAGAGACTTCACATATTCCCAGGAAAGGAAATCAAAACGCGAGTTGTTTTAAGATTAAGCCTGATTTTCGTATGTTTACATGTTATCATTCACATACCCTCGACAGAAGGAAAATCGGCGTTCCGTCTTAAAACAACTCTGTTTTACATTCATTTGACCGGCTACAGAATTAGTCTATATAACTGTACACGTAGGCGCTGATAATTATATCCGTCAGAGATTGATCTCATTGTGTAGAAAGCCCAACATGTACAGGTATATTGTTACCGGAGTCTAAAAGACACACACAGGTATAATACAACCGCCATGTTATTGATTCAGTGGGCGGGCTGAACTTAACATGGCGGTTGTATTATGCCTGAAAGGAGGAAGGGGATTTTTCCTGGGTTTTTCCCATTGTATGTAATTTCATATATGAGTTCCTAACATGTATAGGAAAACATGAATCATAGCGAAATCGGTAACGCGTCTGACTAGCGATCATATAGACAAATTAATATAAGTTCGAATCTCCACAGAGGACAAAAAATATTTTCTTTTCTATATAACTAGGGAGATAGCCGGGACCAGCTGAGATGGTGTGATTATAATATGAAATCCAACGTGGTGTGTGTGATCGATCTGTGCTAATTGTCTGACTAGACATCATACATCCTGAGAGGTCGGGTCGCTCGGATCGTCCTCTGGACCTGCTGGAATGTCGCTGGCATTCTACGGGTTCAATGGGGGTTGTGTCTGCGCTTAAATTAGCACTGATCAATACAGATGCCTGTTGGACGTAAAATAATATATGAGCATCATCAGCTTACGGTAGCAAATGTCTGTATATAAATAAAGCATATACTCCCAGGAAATACAACCAATGGGCATCACCTGGGCCCAGCTATCTCCTTTTGTGCTGTCCATACAATCCAACAAAAATTAGGAATGCAAATATTTTTTTTTATTTTAAACAGATATTTATTATATAATGAATCACAAAAGTATTACTGTGATTATTGAAATTCAAAATTTGCATGACCCTACCTCCGCCGGCGGTCTTACCACTCCTGGCATTGCCAGAGGTAAGGGTATACAACTTTCTGATCAACTTGATCCTGAAAAATCACAAATGATTTTAAAATATTACAAGAACGAAAATCTGAAGAAAGATACACACTATCAGATGAATACAGGTTTATTAAATTACTTCTGCAGGCAATGACACAATCGTTAGTTTGTGTATGTGATGATACACAAGTTGAACAGTTCGTTCCACTCGCACAGGCGATTGAGAAAATAAGATCAGAGTTGTCTAAGGAATATGAAACAAAAAAGATTGTGGGTGCGCATGTAAGACAGTTGAAAAAGTTATGTGTGATTGTAAACAATCGAATTGTGAAAGTGAATGTTGTGACACCGATGTGACCGACTAATAAAAGCGCGCGTTTCAATGATCCTTGACAAAGTCAAGGACTCTGTCTTAGTGACAGCGTCACTAGGAGATAGTAAAAAAATAACTATTTTTTTACTGTGCAAAACACACTGCAACGTCCTTGATAAAAGGGATAAGGGGGGGGGTCTCAAGATTTCGACGTTCTACGAACGCACATACAAACTAATCGTCAAAAATTCCTCTCTTAAATCAAGAATGTGTCCGTGCTGGTCAGTAAGTATGTAATGTATCCGTGGCAACAGCGGATTATGACATCGCAGATAAACCGGATTAACAGGTACTGACACAGTTAAATATCCAGGTGGAACTTCAGGAATGAATGAGTATTGGATATAGCCTTGCTAGATCTTTCAAGATCTACTTGATAGCTACCATCGATCACATCACACACCAGATTGACTGCGATCGTTGATGCGATATTGACAACACCTGGTGATATATGACAACCACCGTCGTCTGGATCATTGCTATGTCTGAGAATACTCAGAGGAGACCATATCGCTTTACATGCATCAACGATTTGAGGTTTTTATTCATCGCTAATGTCGTTGACGTTTTTCGTCAGCTTGTCGGTGTTAAATCCGGGAAATTTAAACGTTTGTAGATCTGCCTCAGTGATCGAATATTTTTTCAAAAATAATTGTTTATGTGAGTATTTAATGCCACCAGGTGCAGTAATTTCATTGCTGGCTTCAATGACCGCCTGCATAGTATTTTGATGAACAGTTTCAAATTCCAATGAAAATAAAGTTCAAGTACTCTATTCGTTTGATGATTTCCTTCCTGGCGACATCTGTTGCTGGGTAATCGTTTATATATTAGGTGAATGACTGGTGCAGATTGTCGCTCGTTTGTTTGTGTTCGTGTTTAATTTCATCAAATAATGTTTTGATTTCAATGTCGAAAATGGTCTGCCAAAGGGATATTCCCATCTCATTCTGCGGGGGAGAGGTTTGCCGTCCGGATCAAGGTCAACTCCAAGAATACTGAAGTAACCACGGGTGTCAGTATTTACTGCTTCCCACGTATCAGAACTATAAAATTCTGGAAGGATTCCCCGGTACTCGCGCTTGTCTGTAATAAACTCGGATCGTTGAGGACTCGGTAGCAGCGCTATCGCGCCGACAGGTGCTATTTCTGGCCATCCTAACACAGTTCGGATCGACGACTGATATATATCGACGCTGTAGTCAGGCGTTGATATTTCTAACTCCGCCGATAACGTTGGCACATGGACCGTAATAGCGATCTTGGATTCTTTTCCTGTGATAAATTTAATTCTACGTTGAAATTCATCATTGATCTGTTCGATTTGATAACTGCCCGTAGGTATGCTCACAACATTCCAGTCTGGTGTTCCATCAGCCTTGTTCTTGTACGCAAATACCAGTGAATTATTTGCTTGCAACCTACCGAATGACTTTGCTCTAATATTTGGCCAGATGTAAAAAAAACCTCGCAATTGTGCTAGAAATACTACCTTGGCTAGAATTGCCGTTGAAAAGCTAACGTCAAACTCAGGTTTGGTTGAGCTGGCTGATATCATCGTGGTTGTTGATGGTTTTTTATTAGAGACGATTTGTTCTTGCAATCGCAGTGACTGATCTTGCGACATTATTATTTAAATCCTGATTTTAAATCAGGGGTCTAAATCACTGTCTTTGTCGGAGACCCTGACTTTCTCGGGGGGGGGGGTCTGTTTGTGGTTGGTTTCCAGTTGCTTCATAGTAAACCGTAATCATGTCTGCGAATTCCTGATCTGATATTATTCCATCGTTGAGACCTGATGATATCAGCGATGATAATTTGGCGTGTGCTTGTTTTTCCGCTGAGAGCAATGTTGTATATTCGTGTAATTGTTATCAGCCGCACACGTGGATATCTTTTTTGTGATGATATTAAGAATACCAGCAACACCGGTTGTAACGGCAACACCAATTCCTATTACTGGTGATATTATGCATGTGGCTGATAATGTGACGATGACCGTTACTGTTTCAGCAACTACGGCGGATGCAGCGTATATAATTATGTCAGTAACAACGATACGTCTGCAGGATTTTTTTTTTCTTTTACTGTGTGCGCATCAATGATATTTTTCAGTTGGGGCTGCCACAAACATGCTTGCTTGTATCTGAAACGTTGAACGTCAATCGATTGGTTCATTACGTAGATTGATAACACTCTAAGTAGGCGGTATGTTGGCGACGAATTCAATACACCAATAATACAACACGCCGAAGCCTTTTTTTGGGGGTTCCATCACGAATGTTCCCTCGTCGTTTTGATCCAGTATCACTAACACAGATCCAGATGATCCACTAACGCCGTGAAATTGTGGTAGATACTGTAAATCTTGTAATGCCGAGTACTGAGAACCTGTATATGCTGGTAACCTCAGCGGTATGTTTGATGGATCTGTTGAGTGGTGTCCATAATGCTGATCCAGACACTGTACGACGAACTACATAATCGGTAATCTTTTTGATGTCAGAGAGCTTAATGTTGATGACTGCTGGACTCCCAAAAAGTTTATTAATGGTTCTATTTGTGTTTCTGCGAAACTTTGTAACCACTGTTGCATGATTAGTATATTAAGATCCAAATGTGGTCATTCCATCATTGATTGTCATTAACGATGTCATCATCGAGATGTTGCTATTGTCGACGTATTTCTTCCTTGTGGCGTCATTGTTCGATTCTGGTTCCCTCAGATTAGCAATACTATTTCCGTTCAAGTTGAGAGAACCAGTCATTGCATCACCGATTTTAGCAACGTATTTACTGATCTCAGCTCTGATCGTGGCGTCATTTTTTTTTTTTTTTGGTCACATCATCGTCTAATTTTGGTCCTCTAACGTTAGTAATTGTATTTCTGCTCATGTTGAGATCGCCATACATAATATCTCCAGTTCTTCTGATACGTCCAGTAATCTTTCCCACGAGTGTTAGAATTGATTCCTCCGAGATTTTAATTTTTACCGTTTTGAGCAAACACCGCTAAGTTATCTTCGGTCGCACATGGAACCCGCAGAATAACATCTGTCAACGGCACAGTGCTCCCCTTTAAATGTCCTTGATGATCCTGAAAAACAACAACTTCATTTTGGTCCACATCTGGAAACGCAAAAGATTAGCGAGCTCATCCTTGACCTCGTCAAGGGTTGCATATTTGGATAAGTCACCTTGGGGCTTACCTTTAGCAGATCTTCCGTAAACAATCTACCATTGTATATTACACTAAGACCTGCTAAAACGTTGGACGACGATGTCGTCTAGTGGTATACTCGTGCACGACTTTATGAGGCCGTGTCAAGGACCTTGACACAGCGTCGAGCACAGCGAGTACTTCACGGCCGCATATTGACGTATCAGTTATTGTCTGTGTTGGTAATGTTAAATACCAGATCGGAGCGCTATTCATTCTAATGCCAATATATTTTTAAAATTCTTTTCGTGGTGCCAACCCATACGAATCAAAATAAACAACTCCACGTGGGTCAACCACATGTGCAACCCAATGATTACCTGGATCAGAACTTCCGGTTTCAACACGGTTTGGTTGTTTTGGTAATTGATCACGCATAAAAACACCTCTGAAGTTTTTGATGTTTAATTTCTTAGCAGCATCAAGTAAATCAATATTGGACATGGGAAGCTTTAAACGCTTTGCGTCTAGCGAAGTGTACCGGGTAGTCTCAGACCCTGACCGTACCATGAATGAGGGGTTCCTGGCAGTCCTAGATCCAATCCGTGAACGGATCGACCTTTTTTGGAAGTCTTTAGTCCGTGGCCTGTTTCATTCTTTAATGCCATCCTAGCGGCAGTTCCAACAGCACCAAGTTCAGCTGCTTGTTCAACAGCCGGGGCTTCGGCGGCTATCAACGCGGGTATAACTGAAAGAAGTGGAAATATACCACCCGTCTTGGCAATGTCTTTAATGGCACCCGCAGAAAGATCAAGTCTAACACCAGTCGCTGATCGTTTGGCGTCATTGAATTGCATGAATTGACGTTGTCAGTGATAGTTTATTTGGACCTTGTAACGCTGTTGATTTCAGTAATATTTTCATTCCAGAATTGTTTTTATGCTGATTGTAGCTTTTTAATCTGACCAGGAGTCAGAGTAACATTAACGTGATGATATGATATTATAATATCATGGGCGATTTAATTACTGATCATGCAATAGATCACGAGTGATCCGGTTACACGTTTTCCACTGGGACATCAATGACTCTCATTCGTTCACCATCACCTGCAAGCAGCATTGTTTTGTCTGAGAGTATAACCACGATTGCTCTATAACCACCAGCGGGCAGTCGTGCTACACGAGCTCGAAAATATATGTCAACGACTGATTGTTTGAACAAATCCAAGTGTTCCAGTGAGATATAATAGATCGGATATAATGTTGTGAAATCCCGCTGAGATGTCTGCAAACCAGAATCCATATTCTGATCACGCCCCATGAATGTCATCAACCGATGATAAGCACGTGCAACATGATTATTATCAAAATTCAGCAACACTTCTTCAGAAGGTTCTAACTGTCCATTTGTCCTCAGAGTAACTTCACTAACCCCAAGCGTATCAAACACCATTGGATTTCGTTCCTGTGAATCTACTCTGGCATTTTCCTGAATTGAGATGCATATATGTCGTGGTGCTGACACCCCTGCTGTGATGCTATCTGCCATGTGAATAATCCAGCAACATTACTTTGAAAACTGTCTGTGGTCATCATCAACCATGACAACGTTGATTTACCACCTGAATCCATGAAAGAGAGCAACTGCTGTTCTTCATTCAGCGATGGAGTCATTTTTGGCATCCACAACGAAAATTTTGTTAGTATTACTTTGCCTGCATCAACCCCAGCAGCACGCCATATTGCATCATTCTCGGTGACTTTTCTCACAAGTACCATGGTGTGTTTAGCGCCAAATATAACCATTCTAACATTTCTGCAGAAACCAAAGATATGTGACAATGGAATCACAGATGAAAATTCTTCATCGCCGTTTAACATTGATCGACGTGATGCGAATCCCAAGTTGCAATTTTCAATCATTGATACAACTTCAGTTCCAGCTGCACTCAGTCTTACGTTGCTGCGTTCTGGCTGATCAGTGGTATATTTGGCAAACATCATCGACGGACCAGTTTATCTCGAGTAGTCATCGCTGTATCTTGCAAGGCCATGTATCGTCGTGGCAACATCAACATTTTCGAGACATGATTCAATATTCTTTCCATCATTGTTGTATGTGGCACTGTTAAATAACGCTCCGACACACAATACACACACAGTTAAGAGGTTCCAAACAGATTTTTCATGATCTCCTCGCAAGCGTCGGGCTTTTCCCCGGGCTTGTAGTTCATTTTGTGCCACTTACCTATGTGTATGGCATGTTTCTGGTCGACTTTGTTTATGATAAACTTAAAATCATTTTCGGAATAGGCGTTATCCCTTAGTACCTTAGGAGTGTGGTCTGCAATTGTAGCTAAGCTTTGACACGGCCAAGATGCGGGTTTCATTGACCTTTGTAATTTATATGAATAGTAGCGGGACAACTAATTAATCCTGCTATAGAAGCAAACATCAGCATATTGCTTTTATGTCCATGATAACAATTCAGCGGACCAAAATGATTGTTGACAACAGATCAACTCCGGCCACACCAATGCCAAGAGACTCAGTTGTCAGTGTGACGTCACTTTTACTCACCAAGTTTATTGCAAGCTTAAACTTTTTGCATAGAACACACTGCTGTTCAGCCTTTGCTAGTTTTCAGGCGAAAGTACTGGAGTTTTGGGTATTAATTTGATTTGGACGGGGGTGTTGGGTTAGCTCCCCTACTGACACAAGCCTCTAACCTGTCGTTATAGTTTACTGGCACAACGGCGATGATGTCAAAGAAAATGTCAGCGTCCTAATATCTTTAGATCCAGAAATAACACAGTCGCTGACAGGACCGCCAACACACTAGTCAAGAGTTACAGATACCATATCTTCTGTCGTCAGTTTCAGTGATAGTTTTTCTTCCCGATTACTGTGATGCGACAGAGTCAAATGAGTGATAGTGGGTCCCATATATCGCGAAGGAAAGGATATTGCCGAGGGCGTGTTGCTACTTACCACGTTGTCATAGTCGTAACACTCGCGCCCAAGAGATTACGGTGGTAGTATTGTCACTCTGACAAAGAAATTGGATTTACCTTAGGTGCTTGCGGGTTAGCTTATGATTCTCTAGGTAACCCCAGATGTCGATGTGCAGAAAGGGCAGCGCGTTCGGTGGCTTCAGCTAGCGTATGCTCCCACTGCTCGTTTGTCCCTGGGAACAGCACCATATATATTTTGGCGCCGGCCCTGATGTGGGTGATACAAGAGAAAGTCCACCGTGTCTGGAAAATGCTTTTTGTGTCGCTAGAATAAGTTGCGTTGCCCTATGAGCACCGCTGCTGGGAGACCATAAAGTTTGAAGAAACTCCAGGTGGGAATGGACGAATTCCACGCTCACTTCGGCATGATACTTATTATATATTGTCTGGTATACATTTTGCATGGTATGGGATAGTAGTAGTAGATGATTCTGGGGTCTCGGGCACAAAGACTACAATTTTTCCAGGATAAATACAAATATTCACCGACAGACCCTTTCCACCACCCCCGCCCCACCCCTACTTTTTTATGGATCTGGTGGGGCATTTTTTGGTGATTTATTTTGGTCTTTGGTTTGATGTTTGTATTATCCTGTAAAAATTATGATCTTTGCGCCATAGACGCCCCAGAAACATCTACTACTCTACATTGATTGATGTTGCTGATCAAAATAAAAATGTCAGATACTAGATTGTTAAACCTCTTTGCCAATCGTCAGCGTCTCAACAGAAGATATCAGAAATATTTCATCATCATGTTGATGCAGATAAAGTTTCAACTTTCCACATACTTTTCTTCGACACTCGAATAAATTTTTTATCTTTAGTTTATTAAGCTCACACTTACTTTCTGAAGAACATACTTTTGACCGATCAAGGTCTATCATTATTTTAGTGTATTTTTCTTGACTGATCGGATCATGAAAGTTTTAAGCTTCTCAGATTAAACGGCACCTAATTGTTCAAGAAATTTGAAATATAGGCTATCATCTGCACGAATTAGAGAAAGTTTTAATGTATCGAATCCGCCTTTACACCAGATACCAGAAGTTTCGTTTGTTATTGTTACAGTCAATAGTTTATTATCGAGTAGAATATGTTTAATCTTGCGGTTATTGCTATCGGTCACTCTCAATGTTGCAAACATTATCTTAAAGGTTAGACAAAATTTTATACTTGTTAAGACAACAGACTATCAAGAAACTCGTAGTCCAACTTTCGATAACCATGTGCAAATGTATCAATTCCGTTTTCACAGAATCACTTATCGTCAAAGTTACTAAGTCCGCGTTTTATAACTACGTCAGTTTCAAGTTTGTGATGATTTCATCTAATCGACATCATCCGCACGTGTTTGACATCACCGTCTAACGCGACTTTATAATTCTGAAATTTCATTCCATCGACAATATTTGTTTGATTCCCTTTGCTCTTTTTAGACTTTTCCATCGTCTAACCTCAAGCAATACATTTTACTTCGCAATCCAATAAACTCGGATATCGGAATAAAGTTTGTCTCATTTTTTAACTTTCCAACTACTTTCTTATTTGAATTGTACTGAAACCCGCTACTTTTTGGATAATCCGACAAATTAAATGGCAACCTTTTATTGTAGATTTCTTTATACAGATTCACATTCAATCTGATACATTAACGAATCAGTATCCGTGAAAAGCAACTTGCTTTTTGGCTATTGTTTTTTTGACAAATCCATAATGAAAGTCGTACATCAACCACATTGATAAATCCAATACCGCAGCTCCAACGTAAATCGGTTTATTCAACTTTAGAATTGTCTTTTGCCGTCGTATCTCAACAAGATTTTCGTTAAAGATTTTCATGCTGACGAAATCATCCGAAGAAACAAGTTTATTTCGACGATCGATTTCATTAACAATTTCAACGTTGACTCGTTTTCGAACGTTTTCCATCGTCTTGCCAAAGACACTGTTATTCATAAGCTTGAAGAAATTTTTCTCAAAATCCGTCAAAACAACAGCTCGTCGTGTAGTATTCGATTAGGTCTTTTATAATGAATCACGTAACGTTTTCTTTATCTTTCAAATTCGGAACAAGTTTTCGAACCAATGAATTTTTTCTGTCGCCGGCCATCATTCGTTGGTTATCAGAGAACATCTCGTAGTCGATCAACATTGATTCAGCGCGTTGTGAAGTTCATGCAGTTCGATCAGATAATCAAGATCAACTTCAACTAAATAATTTACGTCCTCCGGTACTTTATTTTATCAATCTTACGTAGAAATTGATCAGGTTCGATCCGATGAAATCCACTGACAGGCACTAGTTCCGACATCGCGTATATATACAAATTATCAGTGTCCAAATCAATTATGCAACTTCACGCCTCGTTCACGTTATAGTCGGACATGTACTTGTTGTTAGCTTTTGCATTCTTTTTCGTAATTACACTGATTCCGCCACGGATTCCGCGTTCGATAAAGTTGAGCATGTCTATGTCCGTTAGCAACTCTAACTTTACGTTGCTAAACTCGAGGAGCGCGTCCCAACATAGTCCTGGTGCTAATTAATACAAACACGGATCCATTCCATAGCTGCTGTAGTTTACTTTCCTAAAGATTTCGAATACGTCGGCTAGCAATAAGACATCGGTTTTTAGATAAAGATCGTGATAATCACCGAATGTTTTACAATCAAACTCGTTCCAGATCTTGCTCGCATAGTCGTATTCGCTTTCAGTAACATTTTCGTCGTACAACGAAGAATAAAACGCCGATCGATCTGGCAACAAGGTTTCGCTACATTTATCCCAATCATCGAGATACTCGTATGGAAATATACCTTTTTGCTTTAACAGAGTATACTGTTCACCTAAACAATCTTTAAAATTGATCAAATATGTCGCAGGCTCGTACGAGTTCTTCTAACGGTGCGGCCATAAACTGGAGACTGTCGATGAATCTCAACTTGCCTAGCGTAACTGACATGTATTTCTCAAAGTTATTTCGAATATATTTTAGGTGATTATTTGGTTTTAATCGACTTCAATTTCTTTATCTCCAAAAGCCTCAAAAATGATATGAGAATCATAACCACACAAATTGTGAAGGACAACTGGAATAAACTCCGGAGTGATATATTTCAGATTGCAACTGTTACGTGCCGCACCACGATAACTACTTGTCAGATGGCAGTGATCTTTGACTAGATCATCACCTAAAGTTTTATCGCAGATATGACAAAGTTCTGCTGTAATAAAATCAACTTCTTGTTGTTCCATTAACTGTTTCACTTTTACAGTTTTTTTTTAAAGATACGCGTAATACGATCTGTTTCTTCTATCAATCCTTTTAGTAGCCATTCGCATGATCGATTCCCCGATAAAGTTGAATCGGTCTTGACAAACTTGGATCGACCGCACAAACAATTTTTTAAGCTACGCCACATGGAACATGATTCTGAGTTTTTCTTGTACTTGATTGATTAAGATTATTTTCTACACCAAGGACTAGTTGAAGAATACACTAGAAATCCGCATAAATAATAAACGGAACTGGCACTTTATGCTTATGACCTTTAAACTGAAGTATTTTATCTTTTTCCGATGTGTGTTATCCTCTGGACATCAGAGCAACAATCAAGATGATTTTTTTTAGTTCTTTTTCGCCTGCACAACCATGCAACACCTGTAACAAAAGTGTTTTCGGTCCTTGTGTTGTATTGTTTTCCAACGAGTCCGTTAAAGTTTTTGATCCAAACGTAATGATTTTTGTAGAACAATAAGTTGATTGTTTATTTTAGATGCAGTTGCTGAAATATATCTTGGACAAACTTGATCTCGTTCATCAACTCCGAATACGTTTACTGAAATATTAATTTGTTGTTCGAACTTTGGTTTTGATTTTTGGCAACAGGAAAATCTATCCCGTTAAAATTCAGACTTGTCACATACGGAATATATTTGTTAACTCGTTCCACATCTCTATCGGCTGGATACTGTGCAGAAAGCAACACCCATTGAAAACATATGTCATCCGTGTTTTTTTTGTTTTCTTCATCGGAACTGTTTTCCGCTACATGTAACTTAGTTAACATAACATGATACTGAACTAAACTCTGTAATCCTTTATGTTTATCAAGTTCGCGTTAGATTGTTGGTTGAAGAAGATGAAACAAGTTCATCGAAGAAAAGTTTGTTAGAACATATTGATTGTCGAACTTTCAGGAATTATCGAATCCGATAAACGCCGTAGCAAATGTTTGTTGGGGAAATGTTTTTTGATTGAATCAAGCAATATCACGCAGTTTCAACATCGTATATATGATGTTTCACAAATTTCGAATAGGGCATCAAAATAAATACAATTAGAGACTAGGATAACATATATGGAATCCATAGAAAATATCAGATATACAGATCTAATGAATAGTGTTGACGAACAGGAATACTATTTCATTCACCCAAAATACAACGGGTGTGCAGGGAACATGTTAGGTTCCGTAATAAATTTAAAAACCGAAGCATCTTTTAGAAAGAAAACTCAAGCTGGTTATAAGCTTCGAGTAAAACCAAACGATAACGATTATGTTGAAATGTTAAGGATAGATTTCATCTACTCGCTTTTCTGCGGCTGAATTCCTGAATGAAGTCGAGTCTATCAAGTAAACGGAAGTGTGATAGACGTTAACATTGCCAATATTGGTCTACAGGATGAATATCAACCTCATCCAGTTTATAATTTTTACGAAGCTAATGACTAAGGTATTGTGCGAAATATTGAAACAAAAAAAGTTCGTAGAAATTTACTAAAATCCGGGTATTTGCGAATGAGAGTTTGTTTTACTAATACAGATTTTGTTGGATATTATTGTCGTCGTTTCGTGTTTGAAACATTTTACGGCATAATTCCAAGCGGCTTAGTATTTGACCATGTTAATAAGATCAAGACAGACAACAGATTTGAAAATCTAGATCTTGTAGCATCTAAAGAAAATACAAGACGTGGTGATGCAGGAGGTAATAATTTTAAAAATCCTTCTCGTCGTGTAATATCAACCAACTTAGAAACTGGTGAAGAAATATTATTTCAATCGATTTCTGCCACTGCAAAATATTTCGGTGTGAACTCAGCTCTAGTCACATTTACTGCTGATGGAGTAACGAAGACAACATTTTCTACACGCTTCTGAGTTCGAGTAACTTTTCGATGGAACTACTGATACACATGTGAGCATAGAGCATGATAGCTTCTTTGTCGTACGTTACATAAGCAACTATATTTTCTTGTAGTTCCTTTTTCTGCTTCCGAAAGAACCACCTTATCGTTGCGGCCGTTTGCGAGAACCAGGTTAACAGATACCGTATCACCGGCTTCTGTTGCAAAAGCTTGCCTAACAGCTTCTTCGAGTTTATCTCGGTTAATTATCATCACTCGTTCATGAGATCGAATCATTATTTTTACATTTTAGACAAAACGTTATTAGAATATGGATTTGATAAAATTCATCACCATGATATATCAAGATGTTGATTCTAATGTTGATCAAACAAACGATCATACAGAAATTACTGAAGAATTTGATCTTGAACTTTATTTACGTTTATCCAAACGACAAGAAAAACTGAATCTGATAACGAAGTAGAATCGGAAACCGTTGTTGATAAAATGTTTTATGGAAGATCGTCAAATGGTAGATATGACGTGAAGTATCACATTGCCAAAAAAATAGAGAAGTTTAAATTTTCTGTTGCTAAGTATCAGGTATTTTGGCAAATAATTAAACCTTTTTATGGACAACAAATAAATATCAAATTCGATTTTATCTTTGTTCAGATTCTAAACTTGATGAATCTAACAACGGATCGAAAATCGTGTCTGATATCTCTTTGCAAACCAATCAAATGCAAATCTGCTCTTCAGAAATAAGAACAAATTTATAGTGAGTTTACTCACCAGTCTTATAGTTTGATACTTGATGTCGTTATCAAACTTTTGAAATTTTCGCTGTATTCTCTAGACTTCGCTTACCTTGCTTCTTGATGACTCGTTCGATAACGAAAACATCTTGTTCAGTCTTTGGTAGCTCTTGTTCGTAAAAACTGCCGATTGCTAGTTCATTTGCTAAACCTTTTAGTTTGTATGTGGCAGGAATTGTTGTTAGAATCTTATCAACAACAAATACGTCTTCGGTCCAGCTTTAAGTAAAACCCTTTTCGAATGTTTTCTTTCTCAGAGAAATTCGAACTCAATCACAGATCTTAAACTTATGTCTGCGATACATGTTTTCATTAGCCAACAACTGATTCTCAGTTGCATCAGCTGGTGACATTTTGATAGATCTGTGTTTTCTGTTATTGTATTCCGATGCAATCTGCGGAAGATAATAAATGTATCTGTTAGTATTTTTGGTTGTCAGGTGTTTAAAGATCTTTTTGCTTAGAGTTCTGTTAAACCGTTCTACGATAACACCTTTCCCTTCGTTTCCGGCATCATATTTTTTAATATTATTTTTCTCTAGAAACTGTTGAAAGTTCTTATTTAAAATTCTGGACCGTGATCCGTCCAAATTTTATTCAGTCGTCGCTCGTTCTTTACGATGATTTCGCTTAACGCATCAGCTTTTGATGTTCCGGTTTTTTCAGCTACAGGAACACTAAACGCGTATTTACTGAAAAAACATCTGTTAAATATTTTTGTTATCGTTGAACTGAGATAAGTTAAACATATCTGCTAGATCTATCGCCCAAGTATCATAACGGACTTTGCTATAACATTTCTTAGTTGAAACTTTTTCTAGGTTTGTAAAGTCCATGAGCGAGATCACCATAAAGTCCAATCCTAGGCTTTCCAATCCCAATTTATATTTTGCTCCAATAAAACCTTGCACTAGGTTTCGATCAACTCGTTCTCTAATTCCACTTGGTGGCATATTACCAAGTTCGTATAACATAACTTTGTCGCAACCTGGTTTATCATTTTCGTTATCGCTATAACAGATATCATGTCGCATTGCTATTGCATCAACTTGATTATAAGGTTCTTGTCCTGGTAACGCATTATCATTTTCATCAAGTTGTTGATCTAACGGATTATATGGGTCTATATATTTATCACCTGGTAATGTCTAACCACCTCTAGGTTTTGGCAACTTACCAATTAATTTGTGAATATCAATACCAGATCCAATTACAGATCTGTGATTACAACGTTGGCAGTATGTTAAAATTTTATCTTGTTGTCAACAAAGATCTTTATCAGAATCACATTTGCAGATCATTCTATTTTTAATCGTAGACTAAAATTACTTTTATTGGTCCTCTATCGGTCATTCCACTAACTCCATCTCCATTTACTTGTGGTTTAGCTTGCTTAAGAAACATACTCTTTTTTCTACCACAAATCGAACAAATACTTTTTAACATTGTCCTAGTATATTCAGTTGTTTCGGTTATTTCATCCGTATTTTCTGGTTTACATCTGCACCTGAGGCAATACGATGTCATTTTTTATATTTGATTGCTAGATAAAATTGCTTAATTGTCGTTGTTTAAACTTGGTCGCTGATCAAATTGCAAAATAAACTTAAGAAAATCTGGACCGCCAAATGCACACATCTGGTGCATTTGTTTTATAAACATAACACAGTAATATCCACAAGCAGCAGTTCCAACAGGTAACAGTTGATTAGATGAATAATTTTGTTTTGTTTTGTTTTTCTTCATAAAGAATTTTATGACGTCGTTCGGTGGAAGTCCAAATGAATCAAAATAATTCTTTTAATAAATCACTCCCCAATGTGTACCAGATCTATCATTAAAATCTTGTATATTTATAACGCAACTGGTTGCT
The DNA here is from genome assembly GCA_016617855.1 of Megalonaias nervosa. NCBI lineage: Eukaryota > Metazoa > Mollusca > Bivalvia > Unionida > Unionidae > Megalonaias > Megalonaias nervosa. The sequence goes on along the minus strand of JAECUM010008287.1, from coordinate 38,505 downwards.
TGATCAACTTTATCAATCGCTACGCGATCGAGTTCATCTTTATAATATACTCCAAGAAATCCATCAACGGATTTTAGTTTATCTAAAATATCAAAGTTACTCAGAGCCGGGTACCGGTAACATCAATCCCCGTTTTCTTTTTCTCATTCCTCGTCCAGGTAAAAGCCCTAACAGATTTGGAAGCAGAGTTCCTGCTAGTCCTGCTAGAAGCGGGACGACGAATCCGCCCTGTTTTCTTCGACGACCTCGCGTTTTTGTCGCTGTTGGTGTCTTTCTTTTTCGGTGGCATTTTTTATCCGTTACTATCACACAAAAGTGAAGTTTCTTCTTTAGGTTCCAGCTGAGCTAACAATTTGATTAGCTCATCAAGTGCAATTCTGGACAACAATGAAGACTGCAATTCATCGGTCTTTTCTGTAATATCGCTATCAGGTTCTGTAATTAACGATTTGACTGACGCATCAAATTCAATTGTGGACAACAATGAAGACTGAAATTTAGCTGTCTTATTTATGTTTTCTGTAATTAACGATTTGATTAGCTCATCAAGTGCAATTCTGTATAACAATGAAGACTGAAATTCATCTGTCGGATTTCTGTTTTCTGTAATATCGCTATCAGGTTCGGTAATTAACGATTTGATTGACGTATTAAATGCAATTGCGTACAACAATGAAGACCGAAATTCATCTGTCGTATTTCTGTTTTCTGTAATATCGCTATCGGGTTCTGTAATATCGCTATAGGTTTCTGTAATATCCCTGTCCGACATGTTTCATATTTGTTGTTAGATAAAATTAACAGAACGTATTAGATTATTTGCTTGACTCCTCTGCCTGATGTAGCTTTCATCGTTGCTTAGGATATTGCACCGGATGCTCCTGTGATTGCTAGTGTTCCAAGTACAGGTAAGAGTTTTGGTAATATTGATTTTGCAATTGTTGCAAGTGCTGGTCCGAGGAATCCACCATGCCGTGCCATTGCTGTTACCTGAACAAGAGAAAGTGTAAGTATAAAAAGTTTGCCTTTTTCCAATTTCGTTATCTGTTGATTTTTTAACAACAGCTTGGTCAACGTTGTCGACGCTTTCTGTGTAACTGTCAATGAGACTGCGCTTCGTTTGTTGATCGCGGTTGCTAGTTTCCTAATTTGACCGGATGTCAAATATATTTTCTGAGCGATGTATTTCATTCTTGTTATTGTATTTTGCCACATAAAAATTTATGTGGAACAATATTAATCCGTTAGAGGATCACACTTGGACCGTCATCCGACCTTTTGTTGCGTCTATGGTCAAGATTCTATCAGATACAACAAGTGTATAGACATAATAATCTTCAGCGATAGGAGCAGCACCTAGTGTCCATGTAACTTCAATGTCAGCCGTTGATCCGATAGCTTTTTCAGAATGTTTAGATACATCAAAATAAAAGATCGGAGATAATCGTTGGAATTCTTCAATTGAAATTTGAGATCCTCTATCAATATCCTGATACTTTTGCATCGCCTCCATCAAGTACATGTAAACTCTTGATAGATTTTTATTTTCGTCATCAGCAAAGTTACATTCGATTGCTCGTTCTGGATATTGTTTAGAATTCATTCTAACAAATATTCGACGTAGATCTGGTACATCAAATACAGAATTGTTTTGTGTTTGAGCATCACGTCTTGCTCTTTGAAATACAAGAAACACGTGACGTGGAAGTTGTTCACTAGGTGCAGCTGTTATACGCCAGGTATGATCTGTTGAAGGAGGAACTGCTAATTGATCAACTTTATTTTGTGCAAAATATATCTTTTTCGTATACGCGGTTAGCATTGTTTCAAGTTTAATCGTTTTATCAATCGACGGAACAATTCACGGTATCCACAAGACAAGTTTAGAAATTACACATTGAGCATCTGCACCACCAACTCGCATCAAACAATCATTGTTATCAGCACGATCTAGAATAATGTATGTTTGATTCCACGAAATACTTTATCATAATCACGACAAAATCCGAATATAGAACAGAGTGTTAGCATTATTGTTACTTGTTTTCCAGCATCAGCTAAAGCTCTTCGTTTAGCATAACCTTCATTGTATCGTCCTTGTCTCAAGTTTGTTGCTGCAAGTCTTACTGAATCACGAATTGCAGCTGCATCATCAGCACCAGGGTTAGCAGTAAGATTATTATCATTTTGTCCAGCTGCACCAGCTCCAGTACGAAATTCTGTTGAAACTGCGTCACCATATCCTAGATCTTTAAACCACATCATATTTGTTGCAACAGATCTTGAATAATCTTCACTAAAAGAAACAAGATTAGGTATGTTACTTGCTATTGGCAAGTGCATCGAAATATTTTATACAGTTTTATTTGCAAGTTGATATCGTACACTTCTAAACAAGCTCCAGCCATTATTAACTAATGCTGTTTCTGCGTTAGCAGCTAATGCAACTGGAGAAACTACCGTTGACAAAATTCGACCTTGTACTTCAAGTACAGCTTTATGAGGTAATTGAAACATATCTTCGTCTCTGGTATTAAAAGTTCAAATACCAAATTTGTTTGGTTTGTTTGAGTTTTAATCAAGATACTCTGTTGCCGAATTATCGGTATCAAATTCTTCAGTAAAGGTCAAGATAATTTTTAATAGACATTCTTTATCTGTAATTGTTAGATAAAATCGCAACGTCTAAAACAATAAAGTATTGATCTGAGGTCTTGTTTTATTTACTAGTTTACATACAATCTTTTCACCAGGTGCTGACAACAGTTTCTTTGTAGTATTTATCATAGCTCTTGCTGTATCTGCTGGTGGTGCTATTTCTGAAATAACTTGTTTTTATATCTTGTGCTGTTGGCGGACCGCTAGCGGTCTGACCTTTATTTTATCTATCTTCTGTCCAACAGCAGCTCCTGCTGCTAATGCAGCCCCAGTAGCAAATGCCTTAGATTCGTCTATTGTAATTGGTGCAACTTTATTTGCGATACCTGGTATATTTTCTATGATCTTGGAAAAGATATTTCCAAAGAATCCCCCTACAATCTTTCGTCTATAAATTTTTCTTTGTTTCATCTTGTTATACAGAACTGTATGATAATATTTATTAAATAGTTGATGAATCTCAAATCCACGAAGTAGGTAACGATTTCGTTGTTACGATATAGTTGTCGCCCAGATTGATCGGTGAGTTGCATATTGATAAAGGATATTTGATTTTCTACATTAACTGGATAGTATATTACCTGACGTGAGTTAACTTGCGTTAGTGAACATGGAGGAACATCTGGTGAAAAATTGTATATTGTTTGACCTCTGCTTCCACGTGCTGTATAAGAATTAGATGCGATATAACAATTAATCAGGATTATATTTACTTGCGTAATGTTAACCGAAACCTCGCCGTATGTTAATGGATCTGTTTTGTTGGTTATTAAATCCGAGTACACATGCGATGCTTGTTGCCGGAGAAAAGTCAACAAGAAAATTATTTTTAACGTGATTCTAGCACGTAGCTTGTTGCAGTTCAAAATTATCAACAGTTCCTCCATTATTTGTTATTAGTTCTTTTTTTTTTTTTTGTTGAGATCAGTTACGTAATAAGCGTCTTGTGGTATATTAACTGAGATCCATTCACCAGATAAAAACGTAAAATTTTCGTTTATATTTGTTTTAAAGCTAAACATTGAATGCCACGTCGTCGCAGAAATTAATCCGATTTCGTATTGAGTTGCTGGATCAAGTTCAATCGGCGAATTATACGCGACTGAAAAGTTAGCTCTATCCGCGGTTGATTGCGAAGAATCAAGTAAAAGTGTTGTTGATATCATTTATCTTTAAGGGTATGATAAAATTATTGAATGAGATCTCAGTGAAGAATCTGATACTCGATGGTTGTTAGAGAACCGTTTGATCGATTTACATGCTAACATTTCCAACTTCCTTTGATCATATCAGTAACATTAGTCGAGCAACCATCTCAGACGTTGAAGTTAAAACACGTAGACCAGATCCGGTTTGAATTTTGGATTCTAAAATTAAACTGTCTCGCTCTAACGACGCAATTATTTTTTTATTTTCGTCCACTTTGAGCGTAATTGATCAATTTTTATGCTGTCAAAATTGCCGGAGCAAATATTTTTATTAATTTCTTCGTATGTTTGAGCATTTTGGTTCGTAAGTTAGTTTATTTTTTTTTTTATTTTTTTATTTTATTTTTTTTTTGTTTTCTTCTGTTCAAGGTCTTCTTAATATATTTTCGAGTACATCTTCACCGCGATTTTTTCGGTGTTAATGATATTATCTTCTATCGTTTGTGCCGTCGTCGAAAACTTTTTTGTAAGGTTAAAGTTTTTTGTGTCCTCTTCGTTAACTACTTTTTTTTATAGACATCAAAATATATTTTTCCAATTAGCCCTTCTCGCGATAATATTAATAAATTTTCAGCTTTAATGATAACTATTGCCGAATTTAATTTTGCTAAGTTTTCTTCACCTTTAGCAATTACATTTTCAAAATTGTGACAGGTGATTTTTTGCTCATTTGGAGAAATTTTTTATACCACGCATATTTTTTATATCTGTTTTAAGTTTCTTACCGAACAGTTCGTATTAGAAATCAATAATTTTTTTTGTAATAGCTATTTCGAAGATTTTCAATTATTTTATCTTTATTGGCCTCTTCAAGACGTCGTTGGCGATAAGACTGTTCACTAAGTATTCGACTTTGCATTTTAAATTCTTGAATTATTTGCTCTTGTCTTGTGGTTGGATCGCCAATTCGCTCAGCAAGTTCTTGTGCACCAGCTTCTTGTTGCTCTTTAATCAGACTAAGCAACCCTTTCACTGTAAGTTTTTTAAGTTCATCCGCGGATAACGTTGAAGTATCCTGTTCTTTGCTTAGCACAGCGTCGGTAACAGGTCTAAAAATTTTACAGGTTTCATCTGCAGCTTGAATTTGTCCTCGACGCTCTATTAAACGCGACTCTTGTTGCCGCAAATTTCTTCAGCAAATCAATTTGTGATTTATCCATGCTATTGTGTGTGTGTGTGTGTGTGTGTGTGTGTGTGTGTGTGTGTGTGTGTGTGTGTGTGATTAGGATTTTTAAAGTAGCTTTAACAATTTTTCTGTCATATCGCTACGATGTCTGCAGTGTAGCAGTTTATAGTGATGTCTAGTACTGGGACATCATGCCGCAGATACGTAGCATGATGTCCAACCCAATCACATTATCCTGACACCAGGCCGACCAGTCCTAACACTAACCTCTTAATTCTGAGTGCCAAACGAAGCAGCTGTTAGTACCATTTTTGTAAGTCTTTGGTATGACTCGGCCGAGGATCGAACCCACGACCTCCCGCATCCGAGGCGGATGCTCTAACCACTAGGCCACCGGAGCGGTTTAATGTCATTGTAATGCGTCGTGCAAGTTTATCGAATAAGAAAAATTTATATTTGTCTGCTGTTGCCTCGTGATAAAGTTCGATAAACTTGTCCTTGGACACATCTCCGCATTGCTCGCTTGCTATATTCTGTACTTCAACGTTATCAAACCCGGAAATAAGATAAAACATAGGGTGTTTCTTCTGATACATCTATCGACGTTATATAAACCTTGAGCTAAATAAACGGCGTTACATTTTCGGTTCCTTGACAACGAGAAGTATGATATGATCTCATTCATCTCATTGTTGTTCAAAGGAATATCGTCAAATACAATTATATTTTCCTCGTCTGAATCAAGTTCGTTTATTGGAATAAACTGCTAGCGGCGCAATAAAATGATCAAAAAATAACGTCAGTCATATTCCAACTTTGATTGACGCAACTAATAAAAGATGGAGATTTATTGCAACAGCATGTACGCAATAGTTTGGTAATAATCCGAATCACGCGTTTTTGTTTAGTTTTGGGATAAGCGACGGCCAGGAATGGACAACAAACGGAGAGACTTCTAACTTCTGGATTAAAATACAATGTCCGGTTGCGGTTGCGATTTGGCATTTTCATTTGCGAGGTCGACTACGCTCTGGTGTTGGTCGGATCTACAATTAGCGGTTAGAAGGATCGTCTGACAATACAACTTGGACAACGTTGTACCGTTGTACAGCACAACTAATACGAACATTAGTAATCCAGTTTACTTTACGCTTGGTACAGCAAACACGGTAAACAAGTACAAGTATTTCAGAATATTTGTTGTTGCAGATGAAAGTCCGTATCCTGGTCTGACCGCGTTTCAATTATATACCTTCGATGATTTAATGTAACGCAAAAATAAGATGACGACGACAAACGACCCACCAATTGTAACAGTCACTAAAGAAGTTTATGATAACATTCAATCTGAATAAAGATATTTCTGTTGCTGATTTTAGTCAGTTGATTGGTTCTGATAATATACTTGAGGCAGTTGCTTTAAACGATATTAACAAAATGAAAAATTTAAAATTAGAATCACTAAACGATATCAACGTAAAGTTGACAGAAAACAAAGACGACTAAAAGATGCTGTCAAAGATTTTGATATAATTAGCAAGTACTGTCATCCTGATGATTGTTGTGAAGAACAATAGAAAGTTGGAAAGCTGTTGAAAAATGCGTTGCTCGAGCTCAGTAACGAAAATACGGTTTTGATCAACAGATCCAATGTGATAAAAGCAAGAGCGCATGGTGGAAAGATAGCTGAACGAGATCGAATAAAATGTGTGCAAGATGAACTTGACAAGGATGCAGAATCAAAGCGAGGAAAATTATCCAAAGATACAAAGTTGAGAGATGGATTTTGAAAACGTCGGATATTTCGCGAATTTGGTATGGACTATCCTGATAAAAATGCATTGCTTAAAATTGTAGGTGATAGGGCAGCTGATGCAGAAATAATGATTAAAACATACGCTAACGCAATTTTACCGATATTGGATGATGCAATTAATTTTGATCCGACTATCGTCAATAAATCACTAAAAGTAACTGAAGATCTTAATTCTGAAGTTGATTCGTACAGTGATTCTGAAAAAGATTTATTTTTTAATGAAACTGAATCATTAAACGTTTACAGAAAATTTGATTCGTATTATGATATTAGTGAAGCTGAAGATGTTCCATTACCATCACTCCAACGCTCTAGGCAATCGCTAATATGAGATTATTAGAGCGAAATCGAGAAAATACATACACAAACGTATCGCAGATTATTGGTAAGAATGGTTTATTTTGTTGGACCCAATGTAACAAATAAAATCAGTATTACGCAATTAATGCTATCAAATTTTGCAACAGCGTATGCAATTCTTAGACAATATCTTGTTATTAAGAATTTTACGTTAAGGAAAATCAGCTTGGTAATTGGGTTTATTGATGAAACAGGAAAAGATTATGCGGATTTAGTAAATGAGGTAAATCTGTATGTACACGCTTCTAAAATAAAGGATAGATTTGATTCATACAGTTGGGTAAGAAAAGATGAAGTATTAACGGATGAAAGATACAAGGATACTTCGTCTGATGTTTTTTATGACCAGTACAGAAATTTTCTGGCAGATCGTATAAACGATACGTTTCGTCAGCTTCTTGATCAAATTGTTGGTGTGACAACGTTTACTGTGACGTAAAAAAAATAATGAAAAAGCAAATCATCGACTTCAGCCATATGTCTGAAGATATGCCAAAAAACGAACTTGCTACTCTAATGCAATACTACAAATTTTATCAGAAAAAACTGTGGTGTGTAGAACTATGTTACAAGTACTACGGCAGAATCTTGCGATTGATTTCGTATATTCCAGTTGCCTTGACGAGTTCGGGTATAATCTCTAGTGAAGCTGCAATAAATCCGTTTTTCTTGACAATTTCTGGTGTTGGTGTCTCATTAAAGGCCGCGTGCAAGAAAATAAAACCACGATTTGAGACCAAAAACGTGCGTGTAAAACTGCAAATGTCACTTATAAAAATTGTTGGATCAAATAAGATCTTACTTGCGTGACGTTAAATATGATATGGACGATATGATCAGAGAGTTTCGGATTATTGACAATATGTTGACTGACATCTTGCCAATGCGAGTTGAGAAATATGAAAACCGATATAAAAAAAGTATATCAAGTTGAACGTGTTAGCTCCAGTAGAACGGACTTAAATCAGGTATAAAATTTTGTCTAAACTTAAGTATAATGTTCCAAGCATTGACAATTGCAGATGACAATGTTAACAAAGACGTTAAAATTATTTTGGTAAACAATAAACTATTGATGATGACAATAGAAGATGAAATTGGCAATAATTATGATTCTGATTTTTGTTTGATAATCCCCGAATGTATTTACGCCGTTCTGATGGTTCAAAATCCTTTAAATTTCTTAATAAATTAGCTGCCGTGTTAAAAAATGTTGGATAATTTTTTTTATCTAATTAACATCAAAGACAAAGAAATCGAGGAGCGTGGAGATGATTTAAAAATAAAAATAAACTGGTACCAAACAAATATAATCTTCACAAAAAAATAATGATTTAATTAATAAAAATGATAATTTCGGATAATGGGAAAATTATGATTTTCTGATAATGAAAATGGATAAAAATTTAAACAACTTGTTTACGTGTAAAAGAAATGTTAGTGGAAAACTAAGACTGGTTCTGGGCAATTTATATGGTAAATTATTTCCCCAGGCATTGGCTGAGACACTGACAATTAGCGAAGAAGTTTTGACATCAACATCAATCAGTGTATAGTAGTAGATGATTTTGGGGCGTTTATGGCGCAAAGACCCTAAATTTCTCAGGATAATACAAACGTCAACCCAAAGACCAAAATAAATCACACAAAAAATGCCCGACCAGATCCACGAAAAAGTGGGGGTAGGGCGGGGGTGGTGGAAAGTGGTCTGTCGGTGAAGATTTGTATTTATCCTGGGAAAATTAGGGTCTTGGCGCCAAAAACCATCTACTACTACAGTCGCTTCCGCATGATACTTATTTTATGTAATGTCTGGTATATATTGTGCATGATATCCTTGTTACAATGTATGCCACTTTTGCCTGTTGGTCGAAATATATTTCAAAAGCTGCATAAATCAAACAAGTTCCCAAATTCAGTTAGTACCTGTTGCACAGCAATAGAGCTGCTAAATGAACCTTTTGAAGGATCATTCCATTATTTAAACATGAATAAGTTTGACAATCAAATTAACAAATGCCCTCAATCTAATCGTAGAGTGACATTTTTATTTTTTTGTCTAATCACGCTAGTCTAAAAACTACTATGAACTTCAAATATTTATAGTATGCAGTGCATATCCAGCCATTTAACAGCGTCAGCATCAGCAAGATGTAGAGCCTGCAGTCCAGCAGGGAACTTTGATAGTGGACAGTTGTTCAAGAAGAGTCAGTTGACTGGCCCCATCGGACAAGGCTGATTGCACATCGACCCTGACAGCTTGGTCCACAGATGTAGTGGAAGGTTGAAGCGAGGAGGGCAGACAGAAGGCTCAGCTACGAGAGGTTGGTTTACAACATTTGTTGAAGACCACTAAGCCTAAATGGACATAGAACACAATTAATTTTACTATATATTCTCTGCATTTGTTTCTCAGTAGTAGTGAAGGGGGGCGATATAGGGACAATGGGGAAAATACATTACAGACTCCCCCCCCCCCGGGCGATATATGGACAAAAAAACCTGGGCCGATATAGGGACAAGATTCATATTGGGTCTGTATAGGGACAATAGGAATGGAACAGGTGGAGTGATGTCATGGTACTGGCAACAATGTTGCAAGTGGCTGCACTGAATACGCGCGGCTATACCAGGTAGGAACAAACACAATAGAGACAGAGACATAGAAACATGGTCAGAAACACAGACATATACAACACAACCATAGATTGATGAACATCAATCTATCATACCTATATTATACAATAAACTGAAAAAAAATTTAGGCAAGAAAGAGTAAATCTTTTCGAGACAAATGAGTGGCCCTGAAAAGGGCCTTTGGGTTCTCCTTCTTCTATTTTCTCCAGTTCTTCCACCAGCTTCTCACTTTCTCTATGATTCCTTTCTTCTTCTTCTTTCCTTCTCTGGCATCCAGTCAGGATGTCCCATAGATCTAAATTTTTCTTGCACTTTCATCCAGTTGCTGTTCAGTCTCTCAAACTCTTCTTTTCTCTTTCTGTTTTCCTTCTCCTTTATCAATTTTGTCCAAGTCTCTTTGATTTTTTTTTACCTCTTCTTCCATCAACTTATTTATCATGTCTTCAGCTTTCTTTAATTTCTCTGACCCCCACTGGACAAAAGACCATTCGGTGAAATTAGCTGTCTTGCAAAAGCACCTCTCTTGGATGACATTATCAAGGGTCTCCTTCAATGTTTCCACTCTCACATATTTAGGATGGATGAAGCCTCTTAATTTCTCTACTTCCACCTCTATCATGCCTTGCACCAGATCCCTGGCTACTTTGAGGCTGGTGACTTGACTTGTGACAAAGTCTTTCGTAACTGGATATCTCCATTCATTTTCAAGTCATTCCACCACGTAGGCTGCATCAACCATCCAGCACCAACTGTATTTCAATTCGTTGAAAAAATTCATTTTTTCAAGGTGTTGACTAGTCAATGTTGGGTACCCAGACTAATTAATTAATTATATGAATTTAGGTCGCCTATGCAAACTCGGTGCTTTTGCAACCGGTTAATACCCGAAAGTCAGGCTTTTCAATTGGTCGGGAGTGCGGGTATGGTGCAACCGCAGTCCTGCGTTTATGTGCGAATGTCGCACTTTTAATTAGGTCTGGTAGAGGAAAGGAAGAGAAGGACCCAGTGGAGACGTAAGCACCGCAGCCATGGATGTTGTGCACGCCCCAAAACGCCTGCCAGTACTTATTTCAAATTCAGTCCAGTTGTATTATTGGACAAAACCTAAAACCAATATTGTGTAAGCCACCTGTGCAATTAGCCAAATATCCAAAAGTTGCAGAAATTTTTCCTATCTCCTAACTATCAGATTTTGAACTAGTACAATATTGTACATAAAAATAATCCCTAGAAAATTTTGTATTATATGTCTAAGCAACAGTAACTGTTTGGAGTCAATATTAGGTATAAGATTGTAATTTTGAACGGTAATCAAAAGATCAGATTAGGTTTAGTGGTTTGATCGAATTGGGATTCGAAGCCAAAATGGAATTCCTTCAATAATATGGCAATTTTTGAGCCCTAAAAAGGGCTGTTAGGTCGGCAGCCTAAAGGTCCTCCGGCGATGTTCTTTATCTTGTAGCTCTGCCGCGGTACGTAGCTCTTTACATGCATTATCGGGAATTGCCTCGAACCCGTACATTTCTGATAGCTCCCAGGCAAAATCTATGGGGGTGGTGAGAGGATACTTGTGTTATAGCTTGTCATAATGTTGAGAGAGAATGCGCTGTGCAAACCGCCATTGTTGAGGGCTAGGTTTGGTGGCTTTTAACGATCTCTATCCCATGTATGTTACAGAACTAACAAAGTTCTTAGCTTTTTTTATGGCTGGTTAAGGTTTACATTAGCTCGTGTTCTGTATAGCGTTGCACAAGTTCTTTTGTCTCCTCATCTTCTTCCTCTGTATCATCGCCTTCAGGTTTCACTTCGTTATCTAAGTTCTGTTCCTCTCCGCTCTGTACCTCTTCTGAGTCTTGTTGTAGCTGGGGCAACGTCTCAGTTTCCGATGTGATAGGGTCCGTTTGAGCTTCTACGTCCTTCATAATAGCCTGCCGAGAAGTGGTCTGAGTGAATGTTGGTGCGAAGCATTTGGGGAACCTGTATCTGGTGTAGGTGTCTAGGTATATTGCCAAATTCACCAGCCGGTGTACAGGAGTGGTTAGCCGCCATATTTTTCGCAGATTTCCTTCTCCCTGTACTTTTTCTATTGCTCTTCTTTTTAGCGATACCATAGTCTCCTAATCCCTCCATGTTTAGGTCCTCGCCCTCGGTGTTAGTGTCCCAGGTCAATAAAAGAGTTGTTCTCTTTTTTCCAGCTCGCAGACTCCAATTCGAAGCTTGCTTTTTCCCTAGTGCTTTAATGGCTCTTAGGACTGGTGCTGGTATAACTGCTATGGCTGACAGCCATCTTGGCGCCATACTTTCCACGCTTCGCGCGCTTTGTGTTGCAGTAAAGGGTTCCATCACTTACGTCCTGCTCTGTCTAGGTACTCCGTGTGACTCTCTGAATGAATCAAAGGTACCCAGACTGAAGAACGCTCCGCGTTATATACGTGAAGCACGGAAGTGAAGGAAAAACATACCTTATACTAACTTCATATATTATATACTAGCCACACAGAAGGGAAGAGAAGAAAAAACACACCATATCTACTATCCACACAAACGTACGAGAACGCATAAAACACACCATATCTACTATCCACACAGACGGAAAGAGAAGAAAAAAAACCCACAACAGATCTACTATCCACACAAACGTACGCGAACTCATAAAACACACCATATCTACTATCCACACAGACGGGAAGAGAAGAAAAACACACCACATCTACCATCCACACAAACGTACGCGAACGCATAAAACACACCATATCTACTATCCACACAGACGGGAAGAGAAAAAAAACCACACCATATATACTATCCACACAAACGTACTAGAACTCATAAAACACATTCTCTACTATCCACACAGACGGGAAAAGAAAAACAAAAACACACCATATATACTATCCACACAAAAGTACGCGAACGCATAAAACACACACTCTACTATCCACACAGACGGAAAGAGAAGAAAAAACACACCATATCTACTATCCAAACAGACGGGAAGAGAAAAAACACAACATACCTACTATCCACACAAAGGTAAGCGAATCTATTTAAACACACACACACACACACACACACACACACACACACACACACACACACACACACACACACACACACACACACACACACACATACACACACATCAGTCACCTGGGTCACTGTCACCCTGACATCGAAGGAGACCGTTTAGGAGCCTGGACGGACGAGCATCCCGACGACAAGATTCTAAGTTTTGCTAGTGGCGGTCCCAAAAATTACGGCTACGAATTCCGGGACCCACAAGGAGAAGTGCACACTGAGTGTAAAGTGAAAGGATTGACTCTCAATTATTGCACCGGTCAAGTGGTGAACGTTGGTGTATTGAAAGAAACCTTACAGTCTGGACAGGGTGGAAACTTTAAAGTGACCACCTACGAACCTCACAAGATTGTACAATTACCCACACACCAAATTGTCAATCGACCCTTGGAAAAAGTGTATCAAATCGTGTACCAGAAGCGAGTATGGCTTCCCAATCATTTCACCTTACCGTACGGTCATATCGATATTGGTCAGCATATAAAAAGGGACAACGTCCAAGACCAATAGTTCATTTGTAACTACCAACACCAAGCGAGAAAGATGAATCCTTTCAAACAGCAAGTATCAAGCGTAAGACTCAAGTCCAACAAGAAACTCGAGTACGATGCTGTACTTTGCGATTGCCGGGAGGGCGCACGATGTGACCTCAGCGATTCAGTATCACATCATGGGAACTTTGTTATGACTGGTGACAGTGACCCAGGCGATTGATGTGTGTGCGTGGAAAGTGATGCTGTGCGTGTCAAGCCTGATGGATGCGAAAGCGATGCCACTCGTCATTGTACACCTTTTCACTTTACTGGTTTTCATGGTGGATGTAATCATGAGTGGGAGAAGAAAGATTCCGCTTGCCTGGAACATACTCGATGGTCTCAGGATTGTAACTACATACCTTTAGTGGGACCTCGTCATTGAAGTGGCATACCATGTCGTTTAAGAAACCAGCTTGGCTAGGAGTCAAACGTTGGACAACACCTAGACAAGTATTTAAACCCCATTGAAAAAATAATATTCAAAGATTACCAACCGAATTGCAAGAGAAGCTCTACAAGGACATTTGGCAGGAACATGTCAGAGCAAAATCTCAATTGGTGACTGAGGAACTTTTATGTCGAGAAATTCACAAGAGGAAATTGACAAAAGTCAACAAACAAGTCAGATTTCTCTGGCTCAAGTGTGCGTTCTTCAGAATATTCCGCTTTAGACCATTAACATTAGAAGATTTTAATGACATTTTTGACCGTTTCCTGGAATGGCAGTGGCCAGAAATTACTCACTACATCCGTCACTTTCGCTCTAGGAGAAGAGTTTGATTGACATGGTCATGGATACTTTACAAGAGAACATTCGTGGTTTGCCTGTGCAGTTGAGAGAACGCATTTACTGAGAGTTGGTGAAAATACAATTGAAACTCAAAGAACAATTGCATCAGTTAAGTCACCGATGTTTAAACCACTGGTACCTAAATGCTATAAGAGGATTGATTCTTATGAAAGCGTTCCAATGGTCAGACATTGTTCAACTACCCCAGTGTGAGAAGGATTGGTTTGTTACTGATTCTTTTTACTACAAGGTAGACATACTGCAACGAATTAAAGAAGAAGAGTTAGAGGGTTACCAAAATCTTTTAGACAATATAAACTTAGTTCAAGAGGACACTTCTGAGCGGTGTGTGATGTGCAAGGTAGTGACTAAACAATTTAGATTCGCCACTGGAGTACAATCATCTCTGTGCAGAAAGTACACTTATTGCCTCCGACAAAAAGAGGTATAAAAACGGATTACCATGCCACGACCTTTATTATTCGTGATACAACAGATTCCGTGGAAGGAAATCAATGACAGTATTCAGACAGTGGAGGATTACCATCACATTTTAAGAGAACTGTGTCCATTAAATTGGGGTCGACGTGTGTGTGTGTGTGTCTTAGTGACTTGCTTTCTGAGATTTGATTTACCTGCCGATGCCTTGTGGACTCTTTACGAACAGTACATACCAACCAAAACATGAAAGTGGTCCCCTAAAATGTACACGAGAGACTCATTCTGTTAAAAGCTTTGCGCTTTCATCTCGATACTTCTCGACCTCTACAGGAAAGAAAGATTTGTCAACTTTTAGGTCCTGAAGATGTGTACGATGATGTGTGTGAGACTCTAAGAATATTCCACACTGTCCCTAGGACACCACACCTTGATCACCAAACATGTACAAAGACTTGTTTATATTCCACTATGATCGTTTTGATGTGTCTTTTATTCATGTACTTAACCATTTGGCTTTTATGTATTTTCGTCTTTCGTGTTGTTCACTTTTAAAGATGACAATAAACGTGTCCTGAAAAAAGTATAAAAGCTCTTGTCTTGTCTGTCTTCCTGTCAAAAGTGACATTCCCTACACTACTATGGCTACCTCTACTGTTTCTGCTCCCTCTTTCTCCACTTTCAAAGTCATCGACGAACACTTAGATCGTGCCAGTTGGGAGGCCTTGTATCTTCGCCATCCCTTTAACATGCTCATTGCCGGACCTAGCTGTTCAGGCAAAACCGAATTTGTCAAACGTTTGATCGAATATAAAGATCATTTGATCGATCGTCCACTTCAACGAATCGTGTGGTGTTACAAAGAGTGGCATTCGGCGTACAGCCTTCTGCGAGAAAGTCAAGGCTATTCCATCGTGTTTGTGGAAGGCATTCCTGGCGAAGACACCGGAATCGTGTCTGACGCTAGTCAAACCCATCTGGTCATCTTCGACGACATGTTAGGAGAAGACGAATAAGAAATTAAACTGGTTTACGCGCAAAGGGCATCATCGTAATGCTAGTGTCATTTACATCACCCAAAATTTGTTTCAACAAGGTAAAGCCCATCGTACTATTAATCTCAGTGCTCATTACGTGGTCTTGTTTAAAAGCCCTAGAGATAAATAACAAGTGCAAGTCTTAGTCAAACAGTTAGGAACGCCTTGGCTGAATCACGCGTACGACGATGCCACTAAAACCCCACACGCCTATTTACTCGCAGATTTAAAACCCACCACCCCCGATTATTTGCGATTTCGTACCCATCTGTTTCACCACTGGTGCCAAAACGGAGGAACTGTCGTGTACACGTCCCCGTCGTCGACTTAACAACAACAACAACCAAAAAGTCTATAAAAACCTCGGTCACTTGAGGCTAGTCTCAAACAGCGTCAACATGACGTCCCTTCGGTCTCATCTTCCCATCAAATTGATTCGTGCCTTGTACGGCATCAGTCGCAAAAAAAATCCGCAAATACGTGCTCGTGTCTTAGAAGCTAGTCTCAAAGAAGTCTTAAGTTGGTTTACGCTGACAGCACGTCAATTACCGCAAGGTATCGTTCACATTCCACATCAAACCAAACGCTTTTTTGACAGAAACAAAATAGCCTTGACGCAAGTGGCCGATCCTCGCATCGACACTCAGACCAAAAAGCAAATCATTCTGAAACTTGGAGGTAGCGGTACTCTAGGAGGTGTCATCATTCGCTCCCTATTAAAATGGGATCCTAATGCTCCCAAAGTCCTCCCCAAGAAAAATGCCACTCCCCGACGTACCCAGAACAAAAAGAAAAAGAGCAGCAGTGTCAAAACCAGGTCACAGCCACAAAAAAAGAAAAGCCCACAGAAAACAGCTTCTACCCGCAAGAGAAGTACTGCCGCCAGGATGCAACCTTACATTCGCAAACCACGACTTGTCGCAACGGTGACTGCGTCTCCAGTAGCCTCAACTTCTTCCACTTCTCCGTTGCTGGTGACGCCTGCCAAACCCGATTTGACACGTGTCTTTTTTAATCTGATGAAAAATTGGAAACCCCGTCTCCAAGAACTTCACCTCCAGTGGTGACACCCTCTTACTCTTTAGCGGCAGTGGCCGCTGCTCACAAAGTACCTGCCCCCAAAATCAAAGTCCAAGAGAGATCAGGCTTGTTAAAGAGTTTACTGGATTTGTCCAAGCAAGAACTGTCCCAATTGAGTCCGTTGCGAACCCCTCCACGACCTGTGATGCCTGCCATGAAAAAGATATGACGAGCCGACAATCAGTGGCGACGCATTCCAGTATAAAAAGACCTGACGTAAACGATGGGTTCAGTGTTTTTGTGCTCCTGAACGCCCAAAGATGTCCCCGCAAAGAAGTGCACACCGTCACTATCGTCGTTCTTCTGTCCAAAAAGGAAAAGAAAAAGAAAAGGACTGCCTCCTCGTTTAGCGAAACATCGGGACATGTTGTCCGTCCTGTCCAAAACATCTCCACTCTTGCGAAAACAACTCATTCAAACCGCCTCCATTCGGTGTGCGAATGTGCCTGAATGTCTTGAAACGCACGATACCTTTGTCTAAACACCAGAAAGAATGCTTAGTCAAACATCACGTTCTTCGCCAAATGGTCCAAAAGAAATTCCTCATTCGTGAAAAGAAAAAGATGTTGGTTCAACGCGGAGGAATTTTACCGCTGTTCGGACCCTTACTGGGAACAATAGAAGGACCCTTGCTAAAATGAGTATTGCTAACGACGGGAAAAATCCTGGGATGAAGATAAAAAGGTCCAAGAAAATAAAAGGGTTGTCTGGAATCAAAAGATCTCAGACGTGACCATTGAAATCCGATGGAAGGACGAAAACTGGCTTTAGTACCTTACAAACGATGGATGGAATAGCATCGTTAGCAAGAACAACGGACCCCGCATTTACCTCCCAATCCTCATTTGACCGACATGTCCCAGTTACAACACGAATTGCAATTGTTGATGGATCGCAGCGATTTGTCAGAAACAGAAAAATCGCAAAGGTACGGTCAACTGTTGCAACGACTGCAAGTCTTTCACCAGAAAGCTTCAGACGAAACAGCTCTACAAACCCTGAAAGATTTTAAGACTGATGAAAAGTCCACCACCACCACCACCACCCCGAATGGTCACGACAGATGCACCCCCACGAATGTCTGAGGAAGATGAGGCACGAGAGGTCTTTCAAACACCGTCAGCAGCTCCCATTCCTAGTAAGATTTCAGCGTCTTGGTTGACCCCTTCCCCTACATCCCAACGAGAAGAACTTAAAGCTTCGGTTAAAAAGATGATGTCCACTACTCCTTTGACAGAAGTCAAAACGAAAGAAGGGAAACCAGAAGTAAATAAAGAAAAGAAGACCAAAGCCATCCCATTACCGCCAGCACCAGCACCACCACCCTCGACTTCTACTCCCGTGGCACATCGGACACGTAAAGCCGTTTCTAAACCACCCCCTCGCCCCATCCAGGGTAGCATCAGTGAAGAGTAGATAACATATTTTTAAAAACGGAGGTGTTAGCCAGCATTTACTACGATCCATCCCATACTGCAGGTTACGGAGGAGTTCAAAATCTGTATCGTGCTGCCAAAACTCGAACGAAAAGTGTACGTTTACCTCAAGTACAACGATGGTTACAAGAACAAGCCACGTACACCTTACACAAACCCATTCGACGAAAAGTTTCCAGAAGTCGCACCTGAGTGGAGGGCATCAATCATCAATGGCAAGCCGATTTAGCCGATGTCTCTCTCATTTGGCCACCTACAATCGTGGCTACAAATATTTGTTTTGTGTCATCGACGTCTTTTCCAAATTTGCTTGGGTCGTGCCATTGACTTCCAGTTTGAGCAGTGAGTTAGTGCGAGCCCTCCAACTGGTGTTGCAACAAACCGGGCGTCACCCTCTTCGATGGCAAACCGACAAAGGCACTGAATCTCTGAACCAAACTTTCCAAAAAGAATTGAAGAAACGTGACATTCATTTTTCACCACCGAGAATCCCGAAACCAAAGCCAGCATCGTGGAACGCTTTCAACGGACCTTGAAAGAATGCATGTGGAAATATTTTACGCATCAACACACTCTAAATTACATCGACGTCTTCACGCACCTAGTCCAAGCGTACAAACAATCTTGCCATCGGAGCATCGGACGTGCCCCCCCCCCCCACCAAGTAGTGACTCCCGACAACGAAGTGACCGTCTTCGAGCGCCTGTTTGATACGTCCCCGACAGTGACTGTCCCCAAGAAAGGTGGAGTGTTGTCAGCAGGAGATTCGGTGTGCATTGCCAAAACGAAACGCACTTTCGACATAGGTTACTTACCCAACTGGACTATAGAACTGTTTCGGGTCACTGAACGAGTGCGTGGCCGTTATCCTCCCGTCTATAAATTGGAAGACATGAACGGGGAAGTGTTAAAAGGAACGTTTTATTTGCCCGAGCTACAACGAGTGGCCAAAACAGAAGACGAAGTGTACGAGATAGAAAATATTCTCGATCGAAGAAACCGAAAAGTGGGAAAACGACGTGTCAAAGAAGTCAAAGTACGTTGGAAAGGTTATCCTCCCAGTTTTGACTCTTGGATCGACGCTTCGCAAATCATCGATTATAAAAAGAAGTGACCATCATGCCCTTAAATAGCGCCTTAACCGCTACCACTATAGCAGTGACCACTCCTTCCCCCAGTTCTTCTTTGCAAGATCTACAAAGGCAACCCTTGTGGGTGTGGTGTGGAGAACGTGTGCCTAAAACACATATCGTCTCTTTTTCTGCCAAATCTTTGTGGTGTATTTTGTTATCGTTGCTGCCATTGCCAATTTGAGTTTGCAACAAGGAAGCAAACAACTGTGGACCATTTTACTCAGCAGTTGCATCGGTTACCTTCTCCCCAATCCGTCCCTGAAATACTCCTCTAACGGGAACAACAACGGGAGCCTTGCGTCCAACGTCAGTCACCTTCCCAACAGTCACCATAACAATCCTCCTTTAGACACTTTTCTGACCTCCAGCGACCCCTCGGACACTAGAACTCTGGAATTATGAATAACCAATTCTACTTAACGTTACCCAGTGACAGTTCTATGGAGGTGTTTCCCCACAATACTTTGTGCTGTTACACGGCCAAATAACCTCAGGCCAATTGGATCACGAAGCCCATTGGGAAGTGGCTTTAGTGGAAAAGATTCACCTTACACAAATAAAAAACCTCATTGAAAATCAGAACACTTTTACGGTGGAAGTTCATGACGAGCAAGTGCAACAAAACTTGGATGAACCCACCACTACAAGTGATTCTATGAAAACACAAGACCCCAAAACTAAACGAGCCACCTATCGGTTGAAAATTTCCCCAAGCTATTATTTTAGTGGACAACATTTGGTGAACACGATTGCTGACAGGTTCAATGCCGTGTTTGGCAAAGCCTTGAAGAAAGCCAGAAAAACTGTCACCCTCGAGTACCATAAAATAGCTCGTCGCCTAATTATCAAATTTTCAGAGGATAAAGTATTGGTCATTACATTTTGTCCTGAATTGTATGACATTTTGAATGGAGATCCAAAGTTGATCAAGATTAGAAATGAAATACCAGCCGTTACCGGCAACATGGATTTTGCGAAATATTTTCGATTCCCTGCAGAAATGAATCAAGGAATGAATTTGATCTTTGTGTACTCCGATGTGGTGGAGTACAACGTGGTGGGACAGACGGCCGATGCCAGAGTAGCTCCCGTCAACAATTTCATGCATTCCTTGTTCAGCGAAGTGGATTTGTACTTGAAAATCAAACTGGTCTGCAGCAGCATGAATACTTACTCTTACCGAGCGTACCTGGAAAATCTATTGACGTACGGAAAAGATGCCAAGAACACTCATCTGGATACTTGCGTGGTTTGGAAACCTGACACCGCAGGTGAGGACAAGTTTAACGACACAGCCGTGATAGCAGCTAACGCTCCTCACAATGTGGAATTTAACGACCGTCGAAAGAAAATCCTGCAAGGCCGTAGTTTAGAACTTGTGGATCGCTTGCATTTGGACATGTGGTTGCAAGACAAGTATTTGCTCAAAGGAGTGTATAGTCGCCTGAGACTGAATCTCACAAGTGTCGCTTTCCATTTGATGGTTCATGCCAACGAGTACAAACCATCATCCAAGAAGCCAGACTTTACGTACGCCGCGTAGAAAGTGTTACCTAAAGCGGGAAACGACATCAGTCACACACTGAGCAGAACATCTGCTAAGTATCCGATAGGTGCGTAGAAGTGAAACCTTTCACCATTGCTGCTGAACTCAGATCCAAGATCGAGGATCATCTGTTCCAAGGACAGTTACCCAAACGTTTAATCGTTGGTATCGTCAGCAATGCAGCCCTCAACGGAGCCCACGATCAAAATCCTTTCCAGTTTAAGTACTACAGAGTGTCCAAGATCGAAGTCAGTCGCGATGGCAAGACCTTGTGTACCAGACCCTTCGAACCTAACTTTGCCCAGAAGAATTGCTTGTCCCTGTACGAAGCTACCGGACAGCTAGGAACCAACACCAGTCACGGTATTTCGTACGAAGATTATGTAGGAGATTACACTTTGTGGGCTTTTGATTTCACTCCAGACCAAGGCAGCGACGAGGGACATTTCCACCCTATAAAATCCGGTCAACTGCGTGTGGAACTTCAGTTTGCAGAGGCTCTCGCCGAGACGGTGAACGTCATCTTGTATGCCGAATTCGATAATACCACAGAAATCAACAGTTTGAGAGAAGTCATTCTAGACTATTAGAAACTATGGAAGACTCTTATCCCTCTTTGAAAGGTGGAGAATCTTTGGAAATGGAATGGGAGGATACCGTGAAAGCAGAACCCCAAGACAAAGACGAAGAGGACGTAATGGTCACATCCAGATGGCCAGAACAAGAACAACGTTTAGTGTCCTGTTTTGCCAAACACCTGGCGGATAAAATTACGGAATTGACCAAGAGAAATTGATATGGATGTCAAAACGATCATCCCAGTCAAGTTCAACACGATAAATATCTGATGATGAGCCAAGAAGAAAAATTGGACGAATATCTGGACGATGCTTGGAGTCTCATCTTGGAAGAAGCAGTGTTTCATGAGTGGTATAAAGGCTTGCGTGATCATTCCTGCCCTCCACTGATTACTCTGGAGATCTATCGCATCGAAGCTCTCTTGCCCCGGAGTGCAGAGACGAAGGAAAGAAATGGTTACTTGACAGAGATTTTCAAACAAAAGGTCAGACTGAATTGATGACTTATCATTACCTGTGAAAAAAAAAACAAAAAATGGATATCTGGGAACTTTATTACCTTTTGAACAACAGTTCGTACTCTGCTTCTTGGAATCCTGTTGTGTGTGCTAAAGATGAACTACCTCATCGCAAACCTCAAGACCATCAAGCTTATGTCATCAACATGGACGACAGTCATCTCCCAGGAACCCACTGGATAGCCGTCTACTTCCCTAAAGATGATTGTGTGGAGTATTTTGATTAGTTTGGATTATCCCCTTTGGAAGACGACATCATCGACTTTATGAGAAGAAATGCCCAGTCGACACGACTTAATAATGTGAAATTACAAGGCACAGATTCCATGGTGTGTGGACAATATTGTGTGTATTTTCTTCATCAACGCAGTCTAGGATATCCTTTAGAACATTTGGTAACTTATTTTGATAGAAATTCTTCTAGAAACGATGAGAAAGTAGATCGATGGTATTGTGAACATTATGGCTATCTTTTGTCTTTAGCTAGGAAACGTAGTGTACATCCATGGCCTCATGACTTTCATCAGTGGAAATCTAACATGATTTCACAACGTTGTCAACCTTATCAAAAAAAGTTTGTTTGATGTTATTGTTAATTGTTAGTTGGTAGTTGTTTGTTGAATTAAAAAAATGTGTTTTGAAAAAATATGTCCGTCGTTTGTTTTCCAAAAGAAACCACTGTGAATTTATGCTCTTTGCCTTCTCTCTATCCCTCACCATGACATTAGTTATCATAGCGTTACGACCCAACAAAAACCCAGTAGGGATGTTTTCTATCGCGTCCGTGTTTGAGCCATATAATGCGAGGCAGTCTCCAGTCTGGCCATCCATTGTTGACTCGTCAACCTATGAACATGCCTTCAAGACTAGCCAAGCTGAACGAAGCTTACGTGAATTTACATCGTGTCAGACAAAACCTGATACCAAAGCCTGAAGAGACAGAGAATGTCAGGATGTTAAAAGTGACCGAAGACCTGACAGAAGAACTCTTCAGAGAAGAAATCAAGAAAGAGCAAGAAGAGTGGACAGAGAAGTACAGACTTCAGAAGCAGAGAGAACAGCAACAACAACAGCAGCAGCAGCAGCAACAGCAGCAGGAACCAGACAGGTTTTGTTGACTGCCGAGTAGACACCAAGGAGTTCTCCTTCTCTTTCCGCAGAAGAAGACCGTATCCTATAGGAAAGCTGCCGACAGACTGGGACGCAATCTTAGACAGCAAAAGATTACTATCACTCCCCGTCAACACAACAGCCCTTTTCAGCGCTATCCCAACACTCTAGAAAAGATATACTAATTCAGTTGCCAAAAAAAATTGTGTGTTTTTTTATGTTAAAAAATTGAAGTGTGTCTGTAAGCTCTTTGTTTCTTTTGTCAGTAAAAATCCACACTTCGTTTTTCTGTCTTGTCCGATAATGTGTGTCTGTGTTTGTAAGTAAAAACGTCAACGTGAGTGTTTCTTTTAGGTTCGCGCGTTCCATACAATAGTAATAGTAGTATTGTAAGTTTTGGTGTAAGGGGATGTTTTCCTTCACGTCCGTTCTCCAGGGACATGAAGCGAAGCGATGGTCAGTCTGGCTACCCATCGTTGACGTATCAACATTGAATACGAGTAAGAGAATTGCAAAGTTATTGGAACTTCAGATGCACTTGGAGTATGCCAGGCGGCAGCTAGACGAACTGGCCATGGAGGCAATACAGGAGGAAGCCAGAATAGAAGAGGAGGAAGAGAAGAGGATAATGAAAGAGAAGGAAGAAAGAATCCTACCACACTTCATACTGAGGCCTCAGTGTGAGGTCAAGCCTGAGGTAAGGACGCCTCCACATGCAACAGCACCAGTACAGGCAAGTCAACCACAGCCAAAACAGCCACAACAACCACTACCACCAGTACCAAGAGCCGTGATCCTACAGAGAGAAAACTGGGAAGAGGAAATAAGGAGGCCACAGCATCCACAAGTGTGGCATAGGGGAAGACAGAGGGAACAAGTCTTCACTATCCCTCAAACGGAGGAGTGGGATAGTGAAGCCATTCAAGCCCCGTCTGCGCTCCCAACCACAAACATCAATTGGGAGCAGGACCAGAGCAGACGGTTTATCTGTGGTGCCAGGCATGGGAGATGTCATCCTTAACCGGGTGCATCTGAAGTTCCAAGGGAAAAAGCCCTTCTCAGGGCTAACCAGATCTCTAGAAAAGAGACACTATTCAAGTTGCCAATT
Source organism: Megalonaias nervosa (assembly GCA_016617855.1). Lineage (NCBI taxonomy): Eukaryota > Metazoa > Mollusca > Bivalvia > Unionida > Unionidae > Megalonaias > Megalonaias nervosa. The sequence continues at coordinate 14,312 of JAECUM010008287.1, read as the reverse complement.
TGTGTGAATGTAGAGTAGTGTGACTATAAACACTCACTCCTTTATTGATGTGTGTGTGTGTGTGTTTGAATGTATTCGCTTACGTTTGTGTGATTAGCAGATATGGTGTTTTTTCTTCTCTTCTCGTCTGTGTGGATAGTAGAGTGTGCGTTTTATGCGTTCGCGTTCGCTTGTGTGAATAGTAGATATGGTGTTTTTTTTTTTCTTCTCTTCCCATCTGTGAGGATAGTAGAGTATGTGTTTTATGCGTTCTCGTATGTTTGTGTGGATAGTAGATATGGTGTGTTTTTTCTTCCCTTCCCGTCTGTGTGGATAGTAGCGTGTGTGTTTTATGCGTTCGCGTACGTTTGTGTGGATAGTAGATATGGTGTGGGGGTTTTATTTCTTCTCTTCCCGTCTGTGTGGATAGTAGAGTGTGTGTTTTATGCGTTCGCGTTTGTTTGTGTGGATAATGGATATAGTGTTTTTTTTTCTTCTCTTCCCGTTAGTGTGGATAGTAAATATGGTGTGTTTTATGCGTTCTCGTACGTTTGTGTGGACAGTAGATATCGTGTGTATTTTCTTCTCTTCCTGTTTGTGTGGATAGTAGATATGGTGTGTTTTATGCATTCGCGTTAGTTTGTGTGGATAGTAGATATGATGTGGGGGGGGGTTTCTTCTCTTCCCGTCTGTGTGGATAGTAGATATGGTGTGTTTTATGCGTTCGCGTACGTTTGTGTGGATAGTAGATATAGTGTTTTTTCTTCTCTTCCCTTCTGCGTGGATAGTATATAATATATGAAGTGAGTGTAAGGGATGTTTTCCTTCACGTCCGTGTTTCACGTATATAACGCGGAGCGGTCTTCAGCCTGGGTACCCAACATTGACTAGTCAACACCTTGAAAAAATGAATTTTTTCAACGAATTGAAATACAGTTGGTGCTGGATGGTTGATGCAGCCTACGTGGTGGAATGACTTGAAAATGAATGGAGATCTCCAGTTACGAAAGACTTTGTCACAAGTCAAGTCACCAGCCTCAAAGTAGCCAGGGATCTGGTGCAAGGCATGATAGAGGTGGAAGTAGAGAAATTAAGAGGCTTCATCCATCCTAAATATGTGAGAGTGGGGACATTGAAGGAGGCCCTTGATAATGTCATCCAAGTGAGGTGCTTTTTGCAAGACATGGCCAATTTCACCGAGTGGTCTTTTGTCCAGTGGGGGTTAGAGAAATTAAAGAAAGCTGAAGACATGATAAAAAAAAAGATGATGGAAGAAGAGGTAAAGAAAATCAAAGAGACCTGAACAAAATTGATAAAGGAGAAGGAAAACAGAAAGAGAAAAGAAGAGTTTGAGAGACTGAACAGCAACTGGATGAAAGTGCAAGAAAAAATTTAGATCTATGGGACATCCTGACTGGATGCCAGAGAAGGAGAAGAAGAAGAAGAAGAAAGGAATCACAGAGAAAATGAGAAGCTGGTGTAAGAACTGGAGAAAATAGAAGAAGGAGAACCCAAAGGCCCTTTTCAGGGCCACTCATATGCCTCGAAAAGATGTACTCTTTCTTGCCTAATTTTTTTCTTCAGTTTATTGTATAATTTAGGTATGATAGATTGATGTTCATCAATCTATGGTTGTGTTGTATATATCTATGTCTTTAACCATGTTTCTATGTCTCTGTCTCTATTGTGTTTGTCCCTACCTAGGATAGCCACGCGTATTCAGGTCAGCCACTTGCAACATTGTTGCCAGTACCATGACGTCACCCCACCTATCCATTCCTATTGTCCTTATACAGGCATAATATGATTCTTGTCCCTATATCGGCCCAGGGTTTTTTTGTCCTTATATCGCCCCGGGGTGTGTGTGTGTGTGTGTGTGTGTGTGTGTGTGTGTGTGTGTGTGTGTGTGTGTGTGTGTGTGTGTGTGTGTGTGTGTGTGTGTGTGTGTCTGTAATGTATTTTCCCATTGTCCCTATATCGCCCCCCCCCTTCACTACTCTCAGTACTGATCTTTCCACTGTGTGACAATCAATACAAATCATATGTTAATCTAAAATACCTTCAAAGATGACTTCACTGTGAAGATCTTTTCAGAGGTTCACCGGCATTTTTGAAAGGCTGGACTGTAAACAAACCAGCGTGCAACTGAACACAGCTTTCACTTCCGGATCATCACCAAGACCTTATTACTCACTGTACACTGTCGCCGAAACACACACAGACAACCACACCATAAGCTCATATTCTAAAGAATAAACAATTGCCTTTAAATCCGTACCAAGAATGCCTAAATCTAACTCTGGTATCACCACCAAACGGAGACAGGAAAAAATGACCTAAAATAGACTGGGACTACATTCGTACTGAACCGGAACTATTAATTGTTACCTGATTCCAAACAGCAGTCATATCCTCCGGCAACGGACATAACCAGATTGGACGTCTCGAAGCCAAGCGGTTTGCTTGATGTGAGGTGATGTCCATGTACAGTGGAAGTTTTTCACTTCAGTAACTTTAATGTTTGCCGTAAAAGAGTGGATAACTTTAGAAACTCACTTAAAATATGTCATTATATGTAATCATTTTTTATACGTCACTTCTCTAAATAATTGTTTTCTGTTAAGAAATTTCAAATTGCAAAATATTATCTTCGTTTTATTGATGTTGTTCAGTCTACCATTTACATATGTGGACTAACTGAACGATTATCACGTCCTATTGATGTCCTTACGAAAGTATATTAATTGAACAATTAGCTATTATTGCGTATGATTGATGTCCTTACGAAAATCATTAATAATTGTCAGTGATTCTTATTGTAATTCAGCGACCAGTTAAGAATATAATCAACAAAACAACGTTTATGCCCAAATAAAAAGTACAGTGTCTTTCGGGGGATGGTGGTTGGAGGGAGGGCAGGAGTTTGTAGTTCAACTTCTTGATTTTTGCGTCGGATGACAAAGTGAAATGGCGAGATTCTTCCGGTTAGGGAAAGGTCACTCGCACTAAGCACATTACACTCGTTTCATTCAACTGCATCGAATGTTAGATTCTTTTATCTTTTTTTTTTTTTGATGTTGCGTTTAAGTCATTGTTTCAGATAAGTATGATTGTCTTCGTGTTGTTGAAGTTGTAACTAATTCATTGGATTTTATTCAAAACAAAGAAGAGTAAGAAAATAAATATATAAAGAATTTCATCATTACCTGTATACTTCTATCGTGAATCCTACCTGAGTCCACCACAACGATCGTCTTGAGTAATTGATATTAGTCGTTATTATTTATAATAAAGCACCAACATCAAATCTCTCTCTCACACACACACACACACACACACACACACACACACACTTGTATATGTCGTTATTATTTGTAATAAAGGAACAACAAATCTCTCTCACATTTTTACAGGTTGTAATTTCAGTTTACATTTTGCATTTTATCAATAAACATGCCTCTGCAGCAAGTTTGGAACCGTACCGGAACTAAGGTATTATAGGTGATGCTCTCTCTCTCTCTCTCTCTCTCTCTCTCTCTCTCTCTCTCTCTCTCTCTCTCTCTCTCTCTCTCTCTCTCCAACTTACCTGTAGGTTTCCACAAAATATAACATGTTAATCGATGAAATGATTTTTTTTTTCTTCAAAGAAACTATGGTGGTTAGGATTAGGGATAGGGTCAATGGTATAATTTAGGATTAGGATAAGCTGAGAGGGGGTGACAGCTTTCTCTGCGAAGAAGATACCGGTGGATATGGAGGTTGTTTAGTATCAAGGATAATACGTTGTGTACGGTCGAGACATTAGAAGCTTGAAGTGTTACTTTAGCCAGCATGCCACTTTACAATAACTGGAAAACTAAATACATTCATTGAAAGGCTATTTATTTTGATCTTATAAAATTTCTTCTATTTCCGTTTTATTTTGCTGAAATTAATGTAGAATTTGAAGCTAGCTGTTTTCCAATTAAGAAAATAAGATTACTTCCATGCGTACTGACTCTTGTAACTCGGATGTTGGCACATTTAAATTAATTACCAAACAATCAAGTCAAAGTTTGTTGACCTTTGTGTCGCTTATTGCTACGTGACATAGTGAATGAGGGTCAACATAATGTTCGTAATTGCAGATACTTGTGCGTAAGATGGGGATAACTAAGGTTGGAAAATAGGGTAATTGCAGTGGCAGGAAGTGGAAGTGCACATCATATGTTGTTGCAAAATAAGTTTGCATGTTGTTGTGGTAAATGGATAAGGTCAGGCCTCCGTAGTTTTAGATAGCATTATTTGGTTTAACTTGAGCAAAACGTGTAAAGATTCAGATAACGTGTACAACAGATGGATATTAAGGTAAGCGAATGAAGACCTCAGCTCATTTATATACTTTTGTTGCTGTTTTATTTTACACAAATATTTAACTTTACTAATGAAGATATTTCTAAAATCTTTGGTGATCAAAAGACATCATAAAGTCACTTTTGTTTCTGAATTAGTATGATATATGGACCTGTGTCAAAGCACCTAAATATTTCAAATATTGGAAATTACATTGTATCTCATATTTTGTTGTTCATCATGTAATTCAGTCTAACCCAGTTCATAAGAAACATGGACAACATTTATTTTGTGCGATATCACTGTCAAATAATTTGCGTGCTAGGTGATATTTTGTTAAAAATTTTCATCCCCTTCAAAGTACTTAAGAGACGAGACTCCACCATAAAAGGGGTTAAGATTTCGTTATAGTCTCTGTGTAAACTAAATTGCCGTCAAGGAAAGTTGTTCCTTAACGGGATTTGATTGGCTGGTTTGCCTATGTTACAGACTGACAGTCGCTGACTGACGAAACCTGTCAACTGATTTATCCTCTAACAATATTTACTGCCCCCAGAGTCGAGAGTAGAAGGGTGGCTCGGGGGTCGATAATGTCTATATTTCGATACAACTCACGAACATCTAATGATGGTAGGTACTTTACAGCTCGCGCGATACTGGTAGACAATAAAAAGCTTCATCTGTTTGACCAATCACAAAAAATATGCATAAAATACCGTACCTATCCGTTTTAGTCCTAATGGTCTGTTCTAAAACTGAACCTTTTTGAGATTAGGCAATGAAAATAAGTCGCACTCGCACTTGAGCAATTGTTATAGCCTTTATACTTAGTTTAGAATAATACATCATACATCATTTTTATTAGTTAATTTACCTGTAAATAATTTTTGGAATGATCATTTTTGCAGGTTGTAATTTCGATTTGCTTTCTGCATTTTATCAATAAACATGCCTCTGCTGCAAGTTTGGAACCGAACCGGAACTATGGTATTATAGTTGATGCTGGGAGCAGTAGTACTAAGGTGCGGATATATTCCTGGTCTGAAGTACCAAATAAAAACATGATCCCGCTGATTGCTGAAATACCAAACCAGATGAAATTCGAACCCGGAATAAGTGCATTTGAGACTGAAGTTGGTGGAGTTTTTAATTACACTTTTTCTATACTCGAATACATTAATGACTCTATTCCCGAAGAGAAACGTAAAACTACAAGACTACATTTTATGGCCACAGCAGGTATGTTTTATCTGAGAAACAAAATTACTTGCAAAAGAGATATTTAATAGACACTCACCTGTTGTCATTGTTACACATGTTTTGAAGCCCAAAAGCGCATGTTTGAGGATATCGTGTCCACATTTTGATTCTAACATGACAACTGAACAAAGAGTTTTGTTTATTTTGATTAAACTATGTTAACCCAGTACTATATAGAAAACAAGTGTCAAATTCTATAATGCAATGACGTTCCGATCACTCATTTTCGAGAATCGGCAGCTGCACACATGCAAGTTCAGACTACTATTAATTTTTCGTGATGTCTGAAATTTTATCGTTATATCATGCAGACCGTAGAGCTTGGTGACACGTGACCTTAAAAGAGGAATGTATATTTTGTTCGTCTCGATACTTTTACAGGAAGGCAAAAGGGATTCCTATTACAGTTATAGAGTTTATAAAATTATTCTGCGTGATTTTGAAATATATACCATACATTTTTCCTATAATTATTACATAATTTATTATTAATTTATCTCTTTAATTTCTGTGCATTTAACAAGGAAATAAAATTGTATTTAACCCCTAGATTTCAGCGGTGAGTCACTCAGAGTCATCGGTTTTCATAAGTGTGTTGTACTTTTGACTGCGCATTATGATACGCAATTAAAAAAAAAAAAAAAAATTTGATTCATAAAGAATTTATACACATAATATTTTCGTGAGGACTGAAATTTTTCACCAGATGACGTAAGTAAACAACGCCGCCTGAACAACCGTTTGATCTTACGGTCAACCTCGTTTTGAGATTCATTTACAGCGATTTTCGTTGAATTGAGAGGGGAAAAAAAGTGTATGTACATACAATTTAATTGTTAGATCTGCTGGTTCAAGCCTTAAGAAAAAAAGCAAGCATTTATGTAGGATTCTTGTACATTTCAGACTGTGGTGGTTCTGGTTTATGGGAGAAGCGGCAAATTGGGAGCATTTTATTGGGACTAGATTCTGGTTCCGGGTGACTGAAATCATTCATTTTAATCGGGTCTTGTCATTCACTCAGCCTTCCAATTCCACTAACCGTTCCCCCGTGTGTCACTCTCACTTCTTCTGAAGTACCACCGCCACCACAAATTGATTTATGTAACTTTCTTGCAACAAACTGAGCTCTTTCGTTACCTTGTTTCTAGGCGCATTCGTAAAATACAGCCAGGTTGCTTTGTTACAAAATTACTTGCACTTGGTTTGTTAATTCAAAACTACTTTTGTCATTAAAACATTAAAAACATATCCTCTGAAAAAGTATACAAATATATAAACATAATATTTGTGATATATCCTTTCTCTCAATACGATAAATTGAAAGAGGTGCTTAAATTATCAAAGCCAGACAGCCTTATGGGGATAACCTCGAGCAAACAGCCTTATGAGGATGACTCGAGTAAATACCCTTATTGTGATGATCTCGAGTACATAGCATTATGGTGATGACCTCAAGTACATAGCATTATGGGGATGACCTCGAGTAAATAGCCTTTTGGGTTAATCTAAAGTAAATAGCTTTATGCGAATAGCCTCTAGTAAATAGCTTTATGCGAATAGCCTCTAGTAAATAGCTTTATGCGAATAGCCTCTAGTAAATAGCTTTATGCGAATAGCCTCTAGTAAATAGCTTTATGGGGATGACTTCAAGTAAATCACCTAACCTTCTAAAGAAACGAGACAAAACTGCGACTTCTGATCGGTTTAAAATATTAGCAATGACTTAAAATATGGAATTATTGAGGTCACACCTGCGCCAACGAACTTGACCGTATCCCTTGATTCCTTGCAAAGCAGAGAGCGTTTACCACTGTTCGCGGGGAGATTTGTCTCTTTTACAAGTTCTGTTCAACCCGGTTTCTCTCATAATAAAAGCCACTAAACTGGCTCTAGTCCGTGAACGTTGCTATTCATTTTAAAAGAAGTGGACCTACATAATCCAGTATAAAAAGTACACGAATGCTGAATGTTGTATCTATTTTTTCGTTTTTCCTACACAATTTTGAAAAACACCCTTATCTCTCACTGATATGAAACTATATTTGGTCGTGGGGAAAAAAGAGCAAACACTTTTTACTAAGTGAATTTTCCCATGCCATCTTGGTGGTCTAATTTTAGATTCCCCTCTAGCTCAAGGATGTTCATTTCCTTGGCTGCATACTCATTCTTGTATTTTTATGATCATGGTAAAGTTTGTAAGTTAACATAATCTCGTTCAACTAGACTCTCGAGTGACTCCGTGAGAGCATCGCATCAGTTTTGCAGAGATCTCATCAAACAACGTTAGTCAGGTAGAAAGCTAAAAAGTTAATATGGTGCCATACATTATTTATTTATGTAATTACTTTTTACAGGACTGAGGCTACTAAATGAAAATGTTACAAAGGTACTTCTGGATGAGGTACACGCGACTTTGTCAAACAAAGATATAAATCCATTCTCTTACCAAACGGGTGGGAGACAGGCCGCCATACTTTCAGGCGAAGAGGAAGCTATGTTTGCTTGGGTAACAGTGAACTATGTATTGGGCACTTTCGAGCATCAAAGGTAAGGTCTGCATTCGAGTGAGAAAGAACTATGTTTCGGTTTTTGGGCATACAGTAGCAGATATGGGCAGATCCGATGGTACGAATTTGACCCGAACCATTTTAATCACGATTCCATCGCCTTAACCACTGAGCCACTTCGGTTCGATCGAGTGATATGTGTATATATATATATATATATATATATATATATATATATATATATATATATATATATATATATATAGAGAGAGAGAGAGAGAGAGAGAGAGAGAGAGAGAGAGAGAGAGAGAGAGAGAGATGGTTTATCTTTGCATATCTATTTATATGGCTGTATCAAACCGATATCGACATCTTTCTATATATAGTACGTCAAAAATACACATGCGCAGTGCAGTCTAAGCGAAACATGAAAAGGTTTTCATTCAATGTTATTTAAAAATAAACATTTTGTTGTTGTTTTGTTTTGTAAATATAGCCCAGATATTAGTAGTGTGGGATTGGTGGAGCTTGGAGGAGGATCCCTGCAAATCGCCTTTGTTCCGGAAGATCCAATATATGCGGGAAAACTGTCATTCCAAATTGCTGGAAGAGATTACTCTATTTATGGGCACAGCTTTCTCTCCTATGGAGCAACATCGGTGGCAGAGAGAGTAGTGGACTATCTAGTGAGAAACAATCCATTCGCAACTGAGATCATGAACCCATGCATGCTAAGGGGCAAGTTTCATAATTTTGCTATGCAATAATATTCCTTGGAGACAATGCGCGGATTCACTGTATGAACTTTATAGAACTGATATTCGTCATGGCGTACAAACGCAATGAATATTAATATTAACCAGTCCAATAATATTATTCAGAGTCAACATTAAAACACAAACATTAAAAGACTGTTTTATTTTCAGATGATTATTCACAATATTGGGAATGAAAGCCCTTATCTTGGTTTGATGGGAAGGAAAGGATGCGATCGAAAGAAAAATTGTAGTCATTGTCTCCAGAGAAGGAGCCTACTTAAAGATTATGCATCAGCGCATGACGAAATTTAGGTTTTGTTTTGAAAGAAAATTCTTGAAAATTACACCTTCATAAATATCAACATATTCTTTAAGGTTTTTTTAAATGCAGTAGCTGAATGACTTTGCGAGGAGTAGGGTGAGGGATAATCAGTGATTCTGTTTCGTTAATATTTGCTGTTGAAAGTTGCAAGGAATTAAACGTAACGCGAGGGTTAGTCCGATTCTTAGACCGTTCATATTAACCCCTAACATTCTCTTAAATAAAATAGGTTTTTATATACATAAGCATTTATGAGAACATGATATCAATAGTTCTGTCAATGTAATGGGATCAAGCAATTAAGATTCTTACTAAATTACTGTTTTGTTTTTGTTGGGGGGGGGGGGAGTGTTCTTGTTTTGTTTTTTTTTTTTTTTTGTTTGCTTTTTTTTTTCTCTTTAAAATACGACACACAGTGAACTACATATAAGTTGAGTAGTTTTCATGTGTTGTTGTTATTGGGTTATTCACAACGTTTATCAGTGAAGGACATGTTTCCGAACAGTTTTAAATACTAGCATTTACTTTCATATTTTTATGCAGATAACTGATTTATGTATCTACATGTTAAGTAGTTTTTTTTCTCCATTTTAGGTGATTCGATCAATATGTCTTCTGATGGGATGAAGTTAGGATTGATTGGGAGTGGAAATGTAACATTGTGTGAGGAAATTCTAAGCTTTTACCTACAACCTGCTCCGAAGTATATGTGCTCCCCAAAACCGTGCTCCATTGGACAAATATACCAGCCACCGATAAAAGATCGGAAATTCTTTACAGCTGGCTTGATCAACTTCCTTGTGAAGACATTTGATGCTCTGGACGATCAGGGGAGAATCAATCTGACCCATTTGCAAGCGGAGGCTCGGTCGTACTGCAGTATGGTGAGTGGATGAATATGGAGTTTAGTGATGAAACTTTTATTTCATTATGGCTTAGAAAAAATTTCTTGAATTCAGTGAATCAGTTAATTCATTATCACTCATACAAGAAAGTGCTTTTTGTTAGGTCCTTTTCGATTGGCTCATGTCAAACTCAGAAGTTGTATGACCTTCATTATGATTGTCTTAACAGTCAAAAGAACTGACTAAAGAACTGAGTCTGCAAATACTGTGAATTTTTATAACAGTCACAGTACAACAAAATAAGAACAAAAAGAAAAGAAAAAGCGTCATGGAAGAGCTCGGCTATCTGACAAAGACATGATTAACAACCATTAGGACTTAAGACGTTTACTACAAAGAAGTCAGAATAATGGACATACATAGTATCCATATAAATCAGTGGTGCGTTGCCGTCGCTAGATAATCACTTAGTATTTGATCAGGTTCGAAAACCAGTTCTCACATACACATTGAGAATCCTTATCAGACTGTTAGAATCACTTTCGTAATTGTCTATCCTCTCCCAAAACATTTAATTAGAATTTGTCTTTGTTATAAATTTGATCAAACAATCTTTATATATTTATTTAATTTTGTTTGCGGTAAAACTGATATAGAGGACACGATTATAGAAAGTTTCCTAATGGATGATTGGAATTTTCCAAAGTAATTTTTTATTTCTCATTGTTGGACGTTTCAGACTCTCGATGAAGCTGTAAAATACAAGTCCACATCAGCATCATGGGCCTCAAGGAACTGCCAGGATGGACTATACATTCCATTAGTCTTTTCGGCCTTGGGGTTTACGCTAGACACAAACTCCCTCCGTGCAAAGGATGCAATCAACGGAGTAAAAATTGGTAGTATTCTGTTATTAGTTTTGCGTAATGAGTAATAAAGATTGAATAATAATAATAATAATAATAATAATAATAATAATAATAATAATAATAAGTATACTGTTATTAGTTTTGCGTAATGATGATGATGATGATGATGATGATGATGATGATGATGATTAAATAATCAGTATAACATGTAAATATAAATGAAGAGAAATTCAAAATTATATTGGTGTTTTAACCAAGAGATTGTATTTTTAAGTCGATTACGCAATGCACGTAAAGTAATATTAAGGCTAATGTTTGAAATTTAAATTTTATTCACTCTGTGCTTAGAACCTATCTTTTAATCGCATCACTAAGTCTGTATTCTGATAACATGCCGTTAATCCCATACATACATACATACATACATACATACATACATACATACATACATACATACATAGACCGCTCCGGTGGCCTAGTGGTTAGAGCATCCGCCTCGGATGCGGGAGGTCGTGGGTTCGATCCCCGGCCGAGTCATACCAAAGACTTACAAAATTGGTACTATCAGCTGCCTCGCTTGGCGCTCAGCATTAAGAGGTTAGTGTTAGGATTGGTCGACCTGGTGTCAGCATAATGTGATTGGGTGAGACATCATGCTACATGTCTGCGACATGATGCTCCAGTGCTAGACATCACTATAAACTGCCACACCGCAGACATCGTAGCGATATGACTGAAAAATTGTTAAACCTACGTTAAAAATCCAACACACAACAACCACATACATACATACATACATACATACATACTGCAGTATTTTGTTGTGGAGGAAACCGAAGAAAACCAACGACCTGGCACATATAAATGAACCAGAGATCCAACCTGCGACTGCAGAAGTACGAAGCAAGTACATTACATTTAACCGCTTTGGAAATTTGAATTCACAATAATGCAACACATACAGGTCCGATGAATATTATCAACCGGAATGTCCTGTTTTAATCAAACTGTATAGTTACTGTTAGAATATCTTTGTTTTAATTAAATCATCACTGTCATATTCAATCCTTATTGTAAAATTATTTCACAAGTAAAAATATATGTATAACGTATTTATTACAGCGTGGGGTCTCGGAGCAATGCTAATTGAAGAAGAAAAGGCAAAGTTTTACCAGGAGGAACTGAGCGCTACAGATGTTACGCACCCGACAACATCAGAGAAGACATATCATTTCATAAACCAGGAAGGACTGCGTATTGTAGATGTAACACCCCTGGTAACATCAGATAAAACAGAAGATGTCATAAACCATTAGAAATTGCACACTAAAGAGGTAGAGTCCCCGGTAAAATCAGAGAAGACACAAGTTTGTTGAGTATGAAACATGTCACACAGGAGTACATAAGATAATAGATTTGCTAATATTCTTCGTGACTTAACAAAGACATTTACAATGTTAAATAGTCCTACTGATCAACTAATACAATTTTATGTGATCAAACTCAATTCACAGTTTTGTTCTCCTTGTTTCATTAAAGAACGTCTTTTAAAACGTTCCCAGCAGTAGAATTGATAAGCACGATGTTTTTAATTGCACATTCTCTTAAATTGTACACATATATTACACCATATCTTAAATCGTGCCCTACTGGGAAGAATTAGCTGAAGTAAATATCTTGCAACGTTACGCAATCGTATGATGGATTCACATCTGCACATCTGTTTCAACAGTTATGACGTTATTGTTTGCTTTTTTTTAGCTGCAGTAACTGTACAGTGTATTATCAGTGTAGCAAGTGGACGGAGTAATACATTTTGAAAAAGATGTTGTGAATAGGTAAAATATCACTAGAGGACAGTGAAACACCGCAGTGCCTGTCCGCAATAAAATAAATTATATATCTTGTGCAATGAAAAGCAATGCAAATGAGACCAAAATAAAATCAGTTCACAGAGCTGGAAACGAAATAAAATCGGTTGGTCTGGGAAGTAAAATTATTAGGAAAAGGTGTATTTATTAGCATGGAAGAAACCACAACAACTGTTTTAATTTTACAGCCTGAAAACTTTAAAGTTCAAAATAAAGTGCACCTTAAAGAGTTAATAAAACAAATGTTCATAGTCATGAAAGGATGAGGTCACCTTTAAAATTTAGTACAAAAGTAAAAATGTTCATTGTGCACCATCGGCGTTTTGGTATGAATATATCGAATGATAATGGCATTTATTTTAAGTGCTTTTATACACTGTTTTTTGAAACTATTTGCGGAAAGTTCAAATGAAATTAATTTCTGTATATCCTGTTTCGAGCATGAAAATCAATACCGACATCAACATGATCTTTTCTTGTTTTGTTTTTCTTTGTTTTGTTTTCTTTAAAGGTTTTTCCAAGAACTTGCGTCCTAAATTGTAAGGATGATAAAATTATAAAATTATATAAATTATTAACAAATAGCTACTATTTCAAATGTTCCTTTCATGTCGTTTCCGAAAATAATATTTTATGTCTGTCGTTACATTTGTTGTCATACCAAGTAGAGGCAAAGATACAAAACGTTAGATTTTGAGACAACCAGATTATGCTCACCTGTATCTTGAGTCGGAGCTTGAACTTTAGAATTTACCTTAAAGAAATGACGTGACACCCTGTCTCGTGATTATATTTAAGTATATCAAGTCTCATCTAAATATCGCAAAATGGTTTTATAATTATGAAGTTAATATTAATGGTACAACGGAAGAATTTGGTGACAAGCAGATTTTTATGGATATAAAACGCAAACATGAAACGTACAAATCCATCAGAGGTATTGACATTCAAGAAAGATCTTCTATAACATTTCCAACAGTACTGAGCTGTCATGCCAATCTTTAATCCTTTCTGTGATCAATAACGGTCTCCTCTAGCCACATACTTGTGTATGATCAAGCGACTTACTCTTTGGCAGGCACTCACCCAACAATTCCTACATCTTAGACAGCTCAGAGTCATTACACATAACTGTTAAGCAAACGTATATCATCCTTACTTGTTTTTATAAAACTGATCCCTAATGTAGCCATCATAGGAAGAATTATTTTCAGTTTTTTTTTCTCCTCTAACGTAGAAGTCCCGATGACGCCCACATTTTAAGTGACATAGTTGATAGTATAAGAAACTAAAGGGACTGGAGTTCTACGTCATGATCAACGACGTGATGTCTCAATGAAGTTATGTTTTTAGCATAAATATAAACAAAAAAGACCCAGTTAAAATGTAATGAAAACTATTAAGCTTAAAGATTGTAATTTACGAATCCAGTTACAGCTACTGTGCAAAATGAAAGGCTGTAATTTTATAGAGCATATGATAAGGTTTTTTTTATTGTATAAGTAATGTGGCACAAATTGGCGTGGTCTCTGTATAAGGGCCACTACTATATATATATATATATATATA